>VYYI01001874.1:0-17175 GCA_021029175.1 Bilobella aurantiaca
GGGGGGGGAGGGTAGACACACTCCTGTTTGTATGTGCAATATGTGCCTATGTGTGGAGTCTGTCTTAATTACAAACCGTTAAACTCTCCTCTCACTTCTTCGCTGGGTGGAAATCGATTTTAAAAGTAAACGCAGTAGCAGGAGGAGGACGAGATGAGACCGTATGTGGAACGGCGGGGGAAGGGATATGCACACACGAGCTCGTGGGGACTTGAGCCACCGCTACCTACTCCTCTCCCCGGAATTGCTCCGTAATCTCTATAAACGGGCCACCAGTGTGGGTCGACGGATAAACGGCTTATTTAGTGAGGGAAATTAATTGAAAGGGATCCCGGGAAAAGGCTATCAATTATACGAGCCCTTCAATAAGGTAGAGTGCGCCCATCCCAACTCTCTGTTCGTGCGTCCGGGTCCAATGCGGGGGTTTAAGAGGAACATATTTCAGCCCATACCTCCACCGTCTCACACAAACACTTGCTCACACACGCACCCACACCAACACATGCACACAGATCTTTCCTGCTAATACACAGGCAGTAGGAGACGGGCCGAGTGCTGATTTTTAATAAATTGTTCTCCTCTACGTTGTAATAATGTGTGGCTATATAGTGAGGGCTGGCGGGTGGATGTTGTTTTTTTAAGTGGATCAGCATGTAGTTGTGGTAGCTGGAACCAGCGTTTCGAATCCGGAGCTCCTCCCTCCTCCTTACTAGTAGTGCGGAGGGGATATTACTTGGATCCGGGGAACCGGCTGACGTGTGGAAACTGGAAACATTTCTATATAAGATACTTATCACCCTTCGGAGACGGCTATGGGACGGGGAAAAGGAAGTACAAGAAATACGAGGGAAGTAACGGCGAGTACTTCTCGTACATTTTAGATAGATTATTCCGTCCTCACATAAATAACGGCCACTGCAATGTGGTCCTCGTGGCCGGGAGTAAAGCACAGGGTATTGGAGAGAGCTGCGGTCTTGTGATACAGAACCTGTGCCAGTCACTCCTAGTACTACACTATTACCAAAATCCGCCGCATTCAGGGAAGCGGGAGGAAAATATATGGAGAGTAAATGCAGTCCACGTGAACTATATATGCCGAAGAAGCAAGTCTGGGAAGCTCCTCCCCTCCTCCGGATTCCAATTGATTCCATTTTATTAGCCGCTCTGTTAAAATGTAAAAAAGTTAGAAAATTCTTACCACCACTGCATGAGAGGATATATGCCGCCACTTCCAATGCATCTACACGATATTCTTCGTCAGAGCTCCTTTACCATTCAAATCATTTCCTCTCCACTTGAGATGGGAAGCGGTGGGAACTTGGGGAAAAGTTGACTTTTACAGCTCCTGACAGAGGGGCATGATTCAGTTTCAGACCGGAAATTTCAGACGTCCCATTTTTACTATGTCAAGAAGGCGGAGTGAGAGAGAGAGAGAGAGAGAGAGAGAAAAGGGGGGGAGGAAGTCAGCGACCGCAAGTGCCGCGAGCACAACCACGGAGGAAAATAAGGTCCTTTTGGAAATGAGTGAACAGAGGGTATGGTTTGGTCCACGGGGATACCAATGCTGGTCAAAGAGGAGTCGGACCGCAAATGAGACTTATCTAGGGAGCCTGGCGGGGTTTTCTATGGGTAGAAACTCCTGGTGCCGATGAGGCACACACTGTGTGCATGGGGAGGTCCAGGCGGGGAATGACTGTACTATGGAGCATACAAAAGGCCCTGAGCCTCTCTCTCCTATGCAGTGATGAGGAAGGGCGCATAACTCCACGCAGCGCGTCTCCCCCATTCCCTCAGGTCTCCAGAACCAGAGCTCAACCGACCCGCTCGCTCTCCCGCTCCGACGTTTCCATTCTACTCCGAGCGAAAAACGAGAGTCAGTTCAGGACGGGGAGGGGGCAAGGAAGACGGAGATACACCGGGAGGAGGATGAGAGGACGTGTCAGTGTGCAGAGGGGAGTGGGACGGGACGGACGGAGCGAGATCCGGCGGACAGTGTATATATGGCTGTGACGGGAAGTAAGAGGGGAGTCGCTGCCGCGGCGGAGAGTTCACGGACGAGGGACAACGATAGAAAAGCAAGCTTCTAAGCCCCGCTCTCAAAGAGTCCAGTCATCATCACTGAAGAATTTGCGGGTGTTTCGTGCCAAAACTGATCTCACTGTTGATTGTGTGCGAAGAGGTTTATTATAGTGCTCACAAATCCCATTTTTTATTTCCCACTTTTTGGAGAGGAGGAGGAGGAGGAGGAGAGGAAGGTGGTGCGGAGTGCAGTCGTGGGAGCGAGAGACAGATACACAGGGAGAGAAGAAGAGAGATCGGAGGAGGGATCTGCTCTTCCCCTTATTTCAAGACAATGTGCTGCTCAATTCGAGCCGCCGTCTTCTTCCTCTCCAGTATTCACATTGTAAGTATTTTTCTCCTCAAAAAAATCGATCAGTTCCAGCTAACCTGCTCAAGGGGTGGCACATGTGTGTATGTGTGTGTGTGTGTGTGTGTTTGCATGTATGTATGTATGTCTAGGAGAGGGACAACGAAAAGATCTTGTCTCTTCACACCGGAGCCAGAGAGGAAGGACTCTAAACTCTTAATGATCCCCTTGAAATACGTTAAAACACTAAACTGGAGTTGCAGTGCTTCCTTTTTCCACTATAGCGAGCTAATTTAGATTCTGACCATTTCTCAGGTGACAGATGAGATGAGGGTTATTACTCTGTAAAAGAGATGTCATGCGCGGCAAGTACAGCCTTGAAAAGTGTCTTCAGTGTAAAACATGTAGTTGCCACCCAGACTTTGTGAAAATTTTGCGAGTTCCCGAATAAGTGTATTTCGCACTTTGTGTGAAGTACGCGGGTTTATGTGCAGCTGTAAGGGTGCACGTGTGCTTGACGAGGGAAACCGGTTGAGGACAGAATATTAGCAGGCGTATGTGGTGCGTGAATAGTGCCTGCTTCATACATGTGGATAGTGTGAGCCTGCAATGGCGTGTGTGTGTGTGTGTGTGTGTGTGTGTGTCTGTCTGGGGAAAATGCATTGGAGTGGTACGTGGTGAATCTTCGCATGTGTGTTGACTTCGTATGGATACTGTGTCATGGGAAAGGGCGCAGTTAGATGTGTGCGTTGAAACTCGTGCATGTGCGGGAAAAGCGCGCAGTGGCGTATGGATTACGTGCATCTCCGTTCCATTCGTCTGCATTCTTTATTCACTACGGTTGAGTCCGTTCGGTTGTGCTGGCGCTGTTTCGTACTGCCCGGTGAGCGTGAACGTAAGTGGCAATCCTGTGGAGGTGAGCTGTTGAACATAGAAGCGGTTTGGGGGCTAATATTTGTGACTTTGTGTGAGTATCTCCATGATTGTGTGTGTACGTAATTCTGTGCATATGTAGTTGCGTAATTGTATGTGTGCGTGTATGACCGAACGCGGGATTCTGTATGTGTATGTCTGAACGCGTGAATCCGTATCGTGCATGTGTGAGCGCGTGTTTCTGCGTTGGAGCGCTTGGTTGACAGTATGGCCATGTGTGTGTGTGAGAGAGAGAGAGTGTATGTGTGTGTGCACATGTTCGTAACGGCGTCCGTGCAATGTGTCCCAGATGACAATGCCTTACGAATGCTTGAATCTGGTTAGTATACGTGCTTCTTTGTGCGATGATGTTGCTCGGGCTACCTCGGGGAAGGTTGTGAATCCCAGTGATCATCCACGTTTGTCTCATTTTAAAGGACCGTTGGCATACACTGGTGATGCAAATGACGCTGAGGCTGGAACCGGACGGTGAGCCGGAATTAGGGTCCCCTTTGAAAATGCCCGGGCTTCCGGTGACGGGGAGCAGAATTGACCTATTTAATTTTCAAATACCCCCAGTTCCTTAGCCCTCCCCCACAAGTGTTCCAAATACAAGGGAAGGGGAGACGGGAGCGTGGAAAGTTTTGTGCACATTTTCAGTTGACACTCAAACTCTCCTTGATCCCGTCCCTTCTATGCTCCTCTGTCCACTCTCCCGATCCCTCTTCTACCATGGATTCAGCGAGGAGGAGGATAAAACTGTGGATGAACGAGGCTGGCGTATGGCTTTTGAGCTTGTATGTAACCATGTGTGCGTGCTCGTGTGAGAGAAACTTAGGAACTAGACCTGCGGCCAGGTCTCGGAGTGGGAGTTGAAAAGGATTTGAGATCCAGCTCTTGCCACTACTACTCCTACCGCACACGACAGCGTCTGGCTAGCCAAGGCTGTATCCTTTCCCTGAATTGCATTTATTATGCACGTTGACAGAGTGTCAGGAAGCCATTACTTCCTCAGTAGGGACTCACACCAGTACTAGTACACCACCACCACTGCCACCAGGAAACTCAAGTGTGCCACATTTTGGGAAAGGAAGAGCGAGTGAGAGCTGGAGGAAAATACTGCAAACAACACAGCGAGTCTGTCTTTTTGGTCGTAACTACGGCTTCTATACTGTTACTGTCACACTGCTGACTGACTGAGCAAGTAACTGGTTCTTCTGGAAGGGGAATGACTGTAGGAGCTGTACGGGCCTTTAGCTCATGATTAATTTCCTGGCATGGAAATTAACCAAGGCGGATGGCGTCCCCAACATTCAAGTGTGCTACACACTCCACTCATTATTACAAATGGCTCCTTTTAAGGGGCCTTTAGACCCTTGTTGGTTTCTGGCTGTCCTTGAGCTCCCAACTAATTTCACTCGGCCGAAACTTCTCCGCCATTCCTTTGCATGGATTCGGAATACACGGCGAGGACAAACCCCGCCTGAAGAAATGGTTATGTAGTCAGGGAATGCTCTCTGGGATTAACACAAGGGCCACCACTGATGGGTTCACAAACTCGGGTCAATATTTGTGGTGGTGGACCTCCTCGTGGTCCAAAGTCCCCATATGATCATTTCTCATTCCTTCATCAGAGGCTCAAGTTAATGACTTTATAATTACCACAGAAGTAGTTCATCATCCTCAAAATCCTCTCGTATCAGGCCATCAGGCCAAAGTGACTCAGTTTTTTTTCGAAATCCCCACACGAAGGAAGTCACAAAGGTCCTCCCGTCCACCCCCAAAACAAGGAACTATAGTTTCTGGCCACTTGAGAGAGGGCACTCCATCCGAGAGCTCATCTATTGGCGTAATAGAAAGGATGGTCGTGATGATGTTACGAAGGATGCGGATGAGAGTCCCCGGGAAAAGTCAGGATCCAACTCGGTCAGGATATACGAATCCAATGGAGACGGAAAGAGAGGACGAATATGGGTATTTAGGATAAGGAGCTGGAAGGATGCAGAGCTCCAAGAAACCTCCGGAGTTCCCCTCATAACCAACGCCCGGGAGAGGGTCATAGTAGAGTTGGAAGGAAATGGAAAAAAGCCTGCAAGGAATAATTCGGGAAAAGAGGAGGGAGGAAGTGGAGGAGTAGAAGTAGAAAGATGAGAGGAAAAAGTTTATATTTATGCTTCCCCACTATTATTATTGTTCACTTTCCGAGTCAACAAACACGGAAGGATATCTTCATACTTTCACCGCCACTTTCTCCTTTCCTACAATCTTCTCCATTTAGACTAATGGGGAACTTTTTCCGAGTCCCAGCCCGAACTCACTTACAAAAGTAAGGATCATCTAAAGCCCAGACGGGACTTTACACTCCAATTATCAAAAGCCTATATCAGATTCTCCAGACCTCCTGGCTACCCCATACTACAGTGTCACAGTAGATCTACAGTTGTGAGCAACTGTTCTGACCAAAGGGCTCCTTTCATTAGCTCACCGCAGAAAACTTTTGAAGGGAAACATAATGGAAGGACCCCATTCCGTCGTCTCCATAATTCCCCCAAGTTGTCTCTGACATGTGTGTGTACCTGAGCCACTAGGGTATGTGGGTGGGTTGTGCTGGTGGGAAGAATGGAATGTAGGGTGATATCTAACGATCCTTTCTCCACTTTCTCCATAAATTTGAGCAGTAGGAGCTATTCGTTCCGATTGGTATCCATTCCCCGGGATTTTTCAATTATTTCCCTCCCTTTCGTGTCCCTTCTCCGCAAAACTGACTTTTTAAAGTTGACATTGTGTCTCCGGCTCCACTTCACCGCTACCGCATACAAGTGTGTCATGCATTCATACAAATATATGCATACATGTATTAACCCGTACACATGTATTACACCACATGTGTGAGCGTGTCTCACAAGGGTAAAACTTTGGACAGCCTGGCTAACTATGCATACAGGGTGTCCTACTTTTGACCCCACTGGCCCTTGGGCTACTATAAATCCAATTCTCACCGCCATCTAGTGCACCTCTTGACGCTTCCTCTGACATGGGCTGGTCCTGATCTCCGATGTAGGTCCATAATAAAAAAACATATTTATTTCCGCAATAAAATGCGGAACCCTTATTCAATTTCAAAGGATTTTATGGAAAAAATTGTCTGATTTGCTCCGCATTAAGTTATTTCACATTGACTGATTCAAATTTTATTCACGAAGAAAGTTTCAAACATGAGTCGGCAACACCCTTTGCATTTTGGTGGAACTTTCTTGTGACTTCCACTCCCTACCCGTCATAAATGACAGGGCGATACAGTGGCGATGGGAATTGGAGAAGTGGCCGTCGTGTCATAAACCTATCGTCTTTCCAGATATGGTCTTCCTCCGGGGCTTTGTATGATGGTCCCAGCCAACGGCTGAAAGAATTTGAGGACGCTCCGTCTTTGCCAACCTATAAGGACAACAACTGTGGGGGCGGGAGAAGGGTTGGAGACAGAAATGGAGGCTGATGGGGAAATTTGCACTCAATTTTCCCCTCTTAGCTTTCCATTTGCTCTCTTCTAGCTCTTCCTCTCTTCCCTTGATGTGGAAGCGCAAGCCATCAACCCATTCTATTAGTATGTACGTACATGCTGGGACATGTAGGTGTGTATATGTATTGTGAAATTGGATCAGACCCTCCTTCGGTTCTATGAATCCCCTCGAGAGGGGCTCTCGAAGGCCGTTGCCTCATGTGTCCGTCATTCCTGACTCAGAGGAGCGGAAGAATGAGTGACGTTTGGGCCCGCGAACAAACACCTCGGCACACAAGCACACACTCACACAGAAACATACACGCAGTCTCTCACATTCCTGATTGCTTGTATAATTTGAATTAAACTAGACTGGAAATCCTGCGGCAATTTTTATAATGTATTGTCGATGTTTCCCTACATACTGTAGTGTTGGGTATGGCGAGATCTCGTATGAAAAGTTTACAAAGGCCAGGGCACTGCGATAGATGGGAGCAAGCAGCAAGTGACAGAGACTCTCATCTTGTTCCTACGTAGAATATGCACATGCGGGATTTCCCCTCCTTCTCAAAATGAAAGTAATGGAAGCGGGCAGGGAGAAGAAGAGGTGGAGGAAACGACATTGATACGATGGAAGGGGCCTGTGCCAGTTTTGATAAAACTGGAATTTATTCAGTGTATTATATTACAACCTGAATGGAGGGGAAATGCTAACTGGCTCACGAAGGAAGCCCCTCTCTCTCTTCTACACATACAGAATGTCCTTCGTCCCCGCCCGGTCACCGGTCTGGGGTATACAAGTTGGCTATTCAGGAAGAATCCTACGCATGCATGTAACCAACGGGCTCTTCTATGAATGAAGATCCCGAGGGAAAGGGAACTGTCTTTCACAAATAGCGAGTTAGACAACTATTCTCTGGACCTCCGATAAAGGTTGCCTATAAAGGACTCCGGATATGATGGACGTCATCCCCATCTTTTTTCAACCATACTCAAGTGGGATCTACAGCCGGCTGCTCAGGCTCAAGAGCTTGATATCTCTCACCATAAAGGAGCCAATACATACGCTACACGTCTACCCCCGAGCCCTATAAAAAGTTCTTTAGATCATTAATAGATATTCCAAGGGGATGGATTGTGTTTCGGAAAGATGGAAGTGTGAAAAATATTTGGAAAAATAGTGGGAGGGGCGTAATTGTGGACAATATTTGTAACTGAAATGGGAATGAGGTTTATAATTTTGCACAGCATTTGGAACAAAAGGAGGGTGACGGGGGCCTCATCTCATCCTCAAATATCCTAAAGTTGTGCCGGAGACACCGCAAGGTGGTACTGGTGGCGAAAGTTAAGGTAAAAGTTTGAGATGGAAGTAAATTCTCACAGGCTACACCCTCTCCAAATAAACTTATTCATCTGCTCAAATGTATAGTAATAATAATACGAACAATAATCATCATGATAAGAGTAATAGTCGTGAGGGGGGCGGCAGGAGGCGGGGCATGACGTGGAGAATGACTCGAGCGCAGGAGATAGCGGCCGTGTGTAGTGTAGCTATCTCTCTTATAATTATACCGTCTTCCCTCAACACTTTCCTCACTTTCACTTTCACTTTCTCCGCTCCCTCTCTGTCCCCTGTGAGTAGCACTCAAGCTCTATTATCTCATAATAAGTCAGCAGACTTCACTCTTCTTCCCATTCCTCTGCAGAATCCAGATATCTGGTCCGAGCGACTCAGATTTGGCTCTGCTCCTTTCTGCTGACAATACAGTCTTCTTCTTAACAGCTTGTTCTTTCCCCCTCACCACGCTCAGTCAGCCTCATTCTTTGGCCACAGACACTGGCATACACACGCACATACAACCCATCAGAAATTACACGTGAGGATGCTATACTTTCACGTATGTACACAAACCCTTAGAAATTTCACACAAGGAAACTACACACACTTACCCATCATCAATTCTACACGTAGCTCTATTTGACGTGCACATTGAGTCCTCAGAATAGACAATTCTTTGGATTTGGTTAGAGGCTTGCATACTGGGAGGAGGATTCGGATAGTAAGCCCACATGAAAGGAAAAGAAATGGGATATAAAAGGAAATGGCCGCCAGCTACATACTTACACCCTGGCTCATAATAATAATATTAAATTTTATAAAAAGAGGATTTGTTGCAAAAGTAAGTAGTGGCAACGGTATTAGTATCAGCAGCTGTGCTGCATGATAGTAGAAATACCACCGCCAGTGGTGACAGTAAGAGTTTTGGAGAAAGTCAATCCATGGAATTCCAGTGAGAGGGGCGACTGGAATGAATGCGGAAGGGGTGGGGGGGGGGTGATATGGCTAGATTCCCATGTTCTTATCTTCTATTCCATGTTTTCAACCCCTCCCCCACTACTACATGTGGACTTTAAAAACGCATGGTCTCCTACTCATTTTTGTCCCCGTGCTCCAAGCGCGTACAACTTCAAGGGGCTCCGTGGGAGTCTGTCGTTGGATGGAATGGACCTCACGACTACCCTTTTTTCTACTTGAATATTCGGGAAGGGGAAAATGAGGAACGTAGGGTGGGAAGGTAAGAGGAATAAGAATGAGAGTGAAAGCTGGTAAAATATTGTTAGTAGGCAAAGGGGAGGGGTACTAGTGAGTGAGAGTATTTCCTCTTAAGTGGATCTATAGGGTCATGATCCTTCCATTACCATGGCTATGGATTAATGCATTGGTGGTCGCGGTAGTAGTGGTACGTTTGGGAGGCTCATTCCTTGAGTGTGATGTGGGACGACGCTCGAGGCATTTGAGATTCTGGATGTAGTTGATATGTATGGTCGCATGTGAGGCTACTGCACCATTTCTACCTCCCCGAGCCCTTGAGTATTTTATTACTACGACATCCGCTGACGTACTCACACGTGCTCGGAGAAAGTAGGAACTTTCCCCTATACGTGAATCTCCCTTTCCCACTCTGCTACCCTCGTCGTCGTCTTGCACAGGAATAAACAACTTGAACAACTTTCCCCGACATGATAGTCGTGTATATGTATAAATGTATATGTATCTATACTTTTGCTCCACTGCTGCCTTTGTTGTAGTAGGAATTAGGGGACCATAAAATAATGTAATATCACATGTTGATTCCTAAAAGTTAATCCGCCAACACCCATCCACCCTCGCCCTCCGTCCGTCATAAATTTGGACGTAAGGGGCCGCCCCTTTTTTTATACAGGATCGATCTGTCTCGAACTCTCAATTCAGAGTGTGGCAGGTGCATCCCCATCAAATGTTTCCTTTCTCTTGTACTAAAAATGGGAGGTTGGGCTCAACGAGGTTATAAGATCTTCTTGTTCCCAGTGATGTAGTGAACATCTTTATTACTAGATTCAACGCTGTACATTTCCAATATGACACGGAGGGTACTCAGTAAAATTTATTACACAAAAGGTCGAGTGTGGAAGAATGTTTTCATGCTCGGGGAATCTCCAAAGTTTATGATACATTGCAATTGCAGGGTACATGCACAAGGGAATTTATATGTGATATATCATTGCGCCTCTTCCTTTAGCCATATGGCATGTAAATGGATAAAAGTGAACACTTCTGATACATGTTATAAGACGGGTGGGATTTCTGCAAAAGTTACAAATTACCCAACGTTTTCAGCATTATGAGAGTTTTGGTCATTTGTGGAGACTCAATTTCTTTTTAGCGACAGCTTTAGTTTTAATAATCATATGAGATGGATTTAAGTAAATCATAATGATGATTGAGAATATATGTATGTATGATAAAAATATCTTGTCTTTCCGCTTTCAGTACTTTGCCATTTCCCAGCTGGTCCTCATCCTTCCACAGGCTGCCAGCTCATTTAGTGAAAGTAAGTAGAAGCGGATTTTTCTTCTCTTCTATAATATTTATCCATCTATTATGTCCCCCCTCCCCTCGCTTCCCCTCTTCATCACTCATAGCTCCTCGTGCTATGTGTGGATTGGGCGTAATAAACATTTATAGTATGCTCATCCTCTTACTCTCAAAAGTCCTTCACCCACTTCCATCTCCTCCTCTCCCGCTCTTGAAACTGCGCGGGTCTGAGAGGAATGTAAGAGAGGACTTCCGAGTTGAGGATGTGGTACAGAGCGTGCATGGGGGGGCTTCTCCGTGGCGGAATATTTGAACTGTGCATGCCAAGCTTTTCCAGTAGCGTGTGCCCCGCATCTGCTTCCAGTCATCCTGAGTGTCGGGTAGGAGGGAGAGGGGAAATATTTCCCTTGCTTCAGATTCGAATGACTCGCACACAACACAACTTCTGGGACAATGTAGAGGATGTCCTTGGACTGGGTCACGTATTAGAATAAGCAGATGTGGCAGATCTGTGCCTTCTAAAAAGAGGAAGCAGGACATCTATAACATTGCGAGCAAGCTGGAGGGTGGGATCAAGCTGAAAGGAAGGAGATACCCATACCCATGTACCCAGCCGACAATGGCAAGCTAAAAGCTTACGCTATAAGCTTGTAGCGGGTAGGTTAGTTGATTTATTGAAGGAAAGATTGTACAAGGAGATAGATTTTCAGTGGAAGGTTAGCTGATCCCACGTCAAATGAGCCAGATCTTGCGGGAAATGTGAACCCATCTCCCTCCACGGCAATTACTGTAAAGTCAACAGTAGTGGCCCTATCTGAGCTATACAGACAGGTTGGAGGAACTTTGATGTCCACGCTGAAATAGATAAGCAAAGACTGGTTGGATTTATTTGGATCTGGAGGAAAGTCCTTTGAGTTCTCCCCGCTGCATACAAATTCCCAAGTTCCATCGTCCTTCCCTCAACTCCACCACAGAGGATCCCATAAGTTCCACTCTTGGCTATCTCTGTCAAAATACAGCTGAAATTACCCTTTCCCCCAGGAGCTCGCCTGAGTACTGCTACTACTTGCCCAGGGGAATGTCTTGCCTGTGCAACTTGTGAAGAGTGAGGACTTTGGCCTAATTTTCCCACTTCTGACTTGAACCCAAACTCTGTAGACTCCAGGGAGATCCTGAGAAGAAGGTGACGATAGGGGTGGAGGACAAATGTGTGACACTGGGCCATTTCTCACACAGTCTTTCATTATGAGGCCTCCGTACCCGACTGTGAATTTTTCCCTACCCGTGCGTCCACAAGAGGAGCCAACATTCAAATTTTCCATGAGCATCAATTTAGTTAGCATTCCTCATGGAGCAGAAGACACGTCCCAACATCACGATTTCTCCAAATCCTATCCCCGCGTAGACAGTTGACATTGTGTATATACTTGCCCCTGCCCAGGGGGAGTTGAAGAGACTCTGCCTTTAGCGAGTCGCCGTTACATATATATATATATATATATATATATATGCTCTCTTTCAAATTGAGTGCACTCCATTCACCCCACCCCATCCCCTTACATCATTCTCCACCAATTTTCCTGTCAATTCTTCAGATCCACCATGTAGACAACCCTGGCGTAGTGTACGAATGAATCCTTCATCATCATGAATAAAGTATGTAGGGAGCATTAGAGAGAGCATTGAGATTTTTTACATTGGTCGCCTCCATATGGTAGTAACCCCGATTGCCGGAGAAGTTTCGTGGGCAATGTATTTGGGGATCCTAGTACCTCCAGTTTAAACCTGAAGCCAGAGCAAGGGATGCAAAAATGGGCTCCTGAGGATACGCATTGGAAGTTGAGAACTGTGGAAGGTAAAAGTGTCTGTGAGGTACTCACATTTCCAGTCAAACTCTGCTCCCACTGTTCCCTGTTTAGGAGGGACAAAAGAATGCTGATAAATCTGGACGGCCCCGGGAGTACCTACCCAAATGAGCCACACGCTCCGGAGCTTAATTGCCCCGAGTGGACCCGATACAGACTATAAGAGAATGAAAGTGGAGTAAGAGAGTCTCCAACCCGTGCGGTCAGTTCAGAGGATTGGTGGAGAGGACTATCCGTTGCCATGGTTGTAGAGTTGATTGGGAATAATTTCGAAAGATTATAATTTCATTCCCTTCCCAGTAGTTATGACGGCAAGTTTTTACACATCATATGATGGAAATAAAAACCACGAGTCCTCCGGGGATGGAACTGTGAGTGCGGATTCCAAGGGAGAGGAGTGGGATCAGTTTTACTGAGGTACAGCCTGGGTTCTGACACTAAGAGATCTCGCTCATCATTCAAAAACTGGGGCGCAGTTGTGGGAGTAGATATTCAGCAATAGGACTATACGAGACGTAATTTGGGACATTTTTCCATCGTTTGACATGTGATATCGTTTCCAGGCCCCCTTCACACACACACACACATACACACATACATACACCCACTCACTCACTGAGTGAAAGAGGTAGACTTACACGGAGAGAGAAAACACACACACCATAACGATAATAAGCTACCTACAAGGATCTCAACTATGTGCCGCTACGGTTACGATATAAACCCGCCACTTGAGCATACATAGCAACAGGTCAAAAGGGGGATTTTGAATGGGGATATGAGCTATGGTTCTCGGGAGATACAGGCATGCATACATGGCTCAGCGCGGGAGAAGGGGAGACTGATGGCAAAGTTAGGTTTCCGCCAATAAACGCTCCCCTCCAGAACGACGGATCAATTTCACTCCACTTTCACGGAGAAAATCTATTATTTGCGAAAATTCTCTCTCCTCTCGTCGGGATGAAGAGGAGGTTCGTTTGGGAGAAAACGTTGGGAGGGAGAGGGGCTATATTGGCCATATAGAGGTAGTATTGGGTGAGTGATGATGATATGAGGGATTAGAGGAGGAGACGAAGGGAGAGTCTACTACAATTCCTATAACGAACTCTATTTTCCCACTGTGTCAGCCTTCCTTGATGTGTATACGACGGATGAGCATATTTCTTGCGTAAGGTGATTTCAAACTGTGGAATTTCCTATGCTCCCGCCTCCCGGGGAGAATAAGCTGCTCCCTCGAGCTTCTCCTCTTCAAATCTGCTTCCATAGATACCCCCGGGATCCTACCCATTTGCATAGTGCGGGGGGAGGAGGGGTGGAGGAGAGCTAAATATTTTTGACGGGAAACAAAGTAAAACAAAGTTCATTGTAAGAGGAGGAGGAGGAGGAGGAGGAGGAGGAGGAGGAGGAGGAGGAGGTTAGGGAAATCAGATACGTGATAGAAAGGACTTTAACCGTGTAATAGGAGAAGGACTGGGGTTTTCTGTTGGACAAAACCCTTTGTCCCCAACTTCTTTGCTTTCACCGTCACTCAGTCCTTGATGTTGACGAGAGAGAGAGAGAGCTGGTTATATACAAAGTGTAATAGTGAAGCCTCGGATGAAGCAACTGTGAAGACGATGATGACGTCGAGGCAATAAGAGTAGTTGTGAGTACATGAAAGAAAAGTTCTTTTTCTTTCACTTTCACTTTAGGAAGCGGGAGCAGTGCACGTGGAGGGGACGGCATGAATAGGCTCTGTGCCTCCAACCTCATTGCATACTGCCATTCCCCTCGTTTCCGCTCGCCGAAACCACCAACCCCATCACTGCCATTAGATTCACTTTTGAGCACTTTCAAAACATTCTCATTAGCTCAACAAGGGGAAGAATGGCGGTGTTCTGGGAGCTCCTCGTACAGTAGTGGTTCAGATTGAGTCAGCGGTTCAGTCAAAGGTTCTCTAAGTGTTTGTGAAAATGGGCGTTGGCATGTGAGTCTGTGTAGGTGAACGTAAGCTATAAATATGTGTATGGGCTGGCATGTAACGTGCCTATATCTGCGTACTTGTGTAACTATTGGTCTATGTGTATGTGCGGGTTTATGGCCGTCCGTCCAATTCACAACTCGTCCATGCACATTCGTCCGAAAGTTTTCGTCCAAAGCCCATTTCATCCTTGATGCTTTTCGTCCATGGACGCATTCGTCCTTGGAACTATTCGTCCACATCATGATTCGCCTAGGGTCCGACTCGTCCAGGTGAACATTCGTCCAAGTATGGTTCGTCCAAAGACATACTCGTCCATGCATTATTTATCCAAACAACATTCGTCCAAGAGTGATTCGTCCCCATAAGATTGTTTCATGGCACACTTGTCTACAAAAATTCGTTCGTGACACTGAGACTGCAAATACCGGCACTAACATTTTTAAAAAACAAAATCAAATTTTACACGGACATTTTCGCATCACTTAAAACCAACAATGTTTATTGAAACTTCTCTCTGAGCATGGAAGCATGTGGGTAGCTTACACTTCGGGTATCGAAAATAGTCATGTCCCGCAAAATGCCGAAAGCGCACGCATTATTTTGATAAGGATAGTAGTAACTTAAACCAAAATAGGTGTACTATTCCCTGATTTGATCATAAAAATGACAGATAAAATCCCGGTAATTATATAATGTGGTAGCAGTGAAGCCTCCAAACGTTCAATACAGCCTCGCGAATAATAGGTGAACGGGTTATGGGAGTTTTATTCCGGAATCCAAAAGTGTGTATCCTCATCGCCATGTTGAAATTGAGTTTGATAACAGAAATACCCGAATTCGGGCACTTGTTCTAATTTCGCCAAACCTGCTTATGTCACCTGCCCTCGGCATAATAATAGTGATTATCCACGTCATATGTAACAATATAGCTAAAGATCGTAACGTGAAAAACACCTCATTGTGAACAAGTACGCCATGAAAGAATTTTACGTAGATGAGTAAGCATACCCTTGCACGAACCATACTAGAACGAATATTTTTTAGACGAGTCGGCCCATCATCAATCATGACGTGGACGAAATGGGCTTTGGACGAAAATGTTTGGACGAGTTTTGACTTGGATGAATGTTCCTAGACCCGTGTGTGCTTATGCGGGTGGCGTGTAGGTGTAAGTATTTTGTGTCTGTGGGAGCTCGTGTGTGATTGGGTGGTTTGCGTTGTGGCATGTGTATTAGGCAGTGTAAGTGTATACATATATGGTCACTATAAGATATTAACTATACGATCCAAACTCAACCGTGGTCCAGCTAGAGATAACACATACTATTGTGTATGTGTGTTGGCATGTGAGCTAGAACCTGTATGTGTGTATGCCGGTTTGTTTGTGCTTGTATTTGTCAGTGTTGACATTTTATTGTATACATATTACCCGAAAGCGCAGGTGCCGCTGTTTAAAATCACTGGCGAACGTATGCTTTGCGGCCACGTTTGCGGCGGCGGGAAGAAAACCCTGTGGGCGATTAGATGGTAGGCTTTCAACTGTATGAGAACTTCTTGACTTACATTATCCA
The DNA here is from genome assembly GCA_021029175.1 of Bilobella aurantiaca. NCBI lineage: Eukaryota > Metazoa > Arthropoda > Collembola > Poduromorpha > Neanuridae > Bilobella > Bilobella aurantiaca. Next base: position 16,032 of record VYYI01001874.1, read on the forward strand.
TGAAAATGACTCTTTCATGTTCAGAAGGAGATACAGAGAGTAAGTGTGAGGGAAGGGGTGTATACATCTACGTGAGTGAAAGTCTATAGTATGTTTGTATGTAGGCGTACTTGAAAGTGTATGTGCAAGTGTGTGTGTGTGTGTGTGTGTTGTATGCACGTGTGTTTGATGATCAAAAAACCTGTGTGTGCTGAAAGGAAAAAGCACTTGCCCAACCGTTCTACACATGAATAATAGAGTTTTTGCAGCCGAGCCGAAGAAACTATCCAGAGGAAAGAAAGAATTTTATTGGGTATGGAGAAGGAATAAGAAGGGGTGGAGCAGGGAAAGCAAAGCTATAGGAGTGAGTCAGACTGTGGGGGGGGGAATGAAAGGGAATTTTTTTACACGTGCGAAGTACCTCCTCCTCTTCCTTTCGCTCCTCTCCCTCAAAACGGCTGACTTTAGAAAAATCCAGATGAGATCATGGTAAAAGTAGTAAGAGTAACGGAAGGGGCTCGGATTTTTCCCCCATTACTGTAACCGAAGACCCCTCTTCTCTCAGAGGATGGAGCTCCATGTACACCCACTCGAGAAGGAGTAAGTTGAGAGAAGAAGAGGAGGGAGCTTTTTCATAATGCGTGAAAATTGAGGAGGATTTATGATGCAGAGTCTCCTCAAACTCCTGGTGCACCGTGGACAAGGGTGGGCCTGTGACTCTGTGTACCGAGGATGTAGTAGTTTACCACGCTGCTGACGATACGATTGTGGTGAAGAAGGAGGTTTTTCTACTGAGGAAGGAGCATTTGCAAATCCGCAGAGATCCCAGAAACCCCATTTTTCGTCCCCTGCCACTATGAGTGTCCCCCTGGCGGGGGACGCTTCCAAGAAAGAAACTCCATTCCTGCACAGTTCTTTCCCATTAAGCCTCCGGCGTCCTTGTGCCAATTTTTCTCATCGCTAGTGATAAACACCTCTGGATTCTTTCCGGGAAGTTTGACCTTGGGCGACCGGAAGGAAGATAGTGAGAGGCTGGCGGTTTGCGCTCCGCAGGGGATACAACATTCATAGGCATATAACAAACTCGTACGAGCAAGCCAATGCTAATATATGTTCAACATATCCTAAAATGATATAAATGAGGTTAGGAACAGGAATGAACAGT
>VYYI01001875.1:0-17171 GCA_021029175.1 Bilobella aurantiaca
AGCTCTTTTCCATCGAAACCAACATCCGGAAGAAACTGGGCGAGCTGGAAGCGTCAGTAGCGGTTTCCATGGAAACCGAAAATTTTTCATTGGGCGAAACGCTATTTTTTGAGGAAAATGAACACTTTGAGCATCCAGCGTCACTTGCTCATTGTAGGCAAATTTTCCAGAAGCAGGTTTATAGTGGTAAAATTGACATTATACATTTGAAAAACAAAATTTGAACACGAATTTTAAAAATGCAAAATTTTGATCAATTTTCGGTGTCTTTTAAAAAATTTTTAGAACGTTTGAACAAGCAGTTGCTACAACTCAAAAGTGATCAACAGTGTTTGAGCACTGGTGAGCAAAAGACTGAGCTCAATTGCTCATTGGTCCAATTTCAATTTCAGAAAAATGTGTTTCAAGTTGCTCAGCGTCATCAGTTGGAACCATGTAAGTTTCAAAATGTAAAGATTTTTTTTTTTTGGAATTTTGAAAAAGTTGAACCAAAAAAAAACTGATCAAATTAGAATAAGTTTTGGAATTTAGAATTTTGTAAACTTTACATTTTCGTTTAATTGGTTCGTTTTCTAAATTAAAATCTAATTTAAATTTTTAAAATTTAGTTTTACGAAATTGATGAAATGATGGTGTTAAGAAATTGACCAAATTATGAAGCTAAATGATAATATTAAAATTGACGACAAATTGATTAAAATTATAATACAAGTAAATTCAGAAAATGATGAAATTGATGTCATGAATTCACAGCTTTGAAATTTGTTTTCAATCATGAATGTAATACTATTTAAATGTTTAAATTAGATAACGATGACGAAGTGATGCCGACCAATGATGGCAATGTGATGTCAAATAATGATGTCAATGGAATGTCAAATAATGATGTCAAAGTGATGTCAACTTGTCAAGAGCAGCAAACGCACTACAGTTTTGGCCCATGTCAAGATGTCAAAATGTCATGCACAGTTGAGGCACCAGTGGAAGAGGAATTTGTTTTTCGTTTGATTGAGGCGGAAAAGGAGAAAAACGATGTCAGTGATGACAGCGACTATGGATCACCGAGGTAAATTAAATTTAAGTTTAATTAACAGTTAATTTAAACTTAATTATAAGCTCAGGGCACTTAATTAAACTTAGATAATAGTTTAAATTAAAAATTAGAAGTATTTTAAATTAAAAAATCCTACTTTTATAGCAAGAAATTTAAAGAGGCACATTCTAATTCCATGCCCAAATTATCAAGCATTCTGCCAAGGGTATCAGGTGAGCACATTTTATGCAAACAAATTTCGAAAATTTCAAATGCAAAATTGCAAAATTCAAAATTTCAAAATTCATTATTTTGATGTTCAATTATACAAAATTTCATTTTTCAATCATTTCAGTCGAGACTGCGATAAAAGATGCCGATTTGTCTGAAAGTGATGACGAGGCAGATTCTGACTCTGATGCAACTAGCGTTGCAAAAGATTCCGATGACAGTAATACAAATTATCAAGCATTCTGCCAAGGGTATCAGGTGAGCACATTTTATGCAAACAAATTTCAAAAACATCGAATGCAAAATTTCAAAATTCAAAATTTTGAATTCAATTATTTTGAAATTCAATTATACAAAATTTCAGTTTTCAATCAATTTCAGTCGAGAGTGCAATAAAAGATGCAGATTTGTCTGAAAGTGATGACGAGGCAGATTCTGACTCTGATGCAACTAGCGTTGCAAAAGATTCCGATGACAGTAATACAGATAGTGATGGCACTGATGACACTGATGACTCCGATGCACCGCCCATACTTGAACCGAGCGTTGTTACCATAGCAACCGATACTGAAATATCGTCAAATTATGAAGAAAATTTGGAAAAAGTTGAAAATTTAGAAAAAGTCGAAAATTTGAAAATTTCGACAAAAGCGGCTCAGAAAATTGAGGCAAATTCAAAAATTCAAACACCCAAAAAATTTGTTCCAAAAAAGCGAATCACGAAGAAGGAGTTGAAGGACTCTGAAAAAAGTACCGTGGCTCTTACGCTTGAGAAAGCGGCCTACAAGGCCAAGGACGGAAGTGCCTGGAGTACAGAGCCTTTCGAAAGTACCTGTAAGCAATTAAGGGCCCGTCCAGCAGTGGAGGCCTTGGTGGGCCCTGCAAGGGACCCAAATCTAACTGAAGTCCAACTCTTCAAAATGATGTTCACTCCGAGCATGGTTGACACGATTTTGAAATACACAAACAAGTATGGAGAAAGTGACTTTCAAAATTTGAAAGCTGGCCAACGATCACCATGGAAACCAATTACGAAAGACGAAATTTATGCATACATCGGCATACTACTTTACTTGGGAGCTGAGAAAAAGAGGTAATTTCAAAAAATTTCAAAAAAATTTTGGAATACATTTTTGAAATCATGAATTTTTTAAATACCTCCTTTTTTTCAAAGAATTCGTAATCAAATTTAAAAAAAACCACACATTTCGCTTCTTTGAGTGTTTTGATACGGCGAAGTTTATAAATATTTGTAAGTAATTTCTTGAACTTGAATATTTATTGCCGAAACAATTTTTATTTAGCAGTACAATTATATAATTAAAAAAAAATTTTGAACTTTTTTGAAATTAAAAAAAAAAACGGTTTTCGTGAGTTAAAAAACGAACTTTTTTCTAAATTAAAAAACCCAGACATGTTCAAATACACGACTCCTGGACCCTGGATCCACGCTACATCATTCCGTCAATTGTGGCAACACTGCCGCGAGAGCGCTATGGTATAATTACGCGATATTTGCGATTCGACGACCGGGAAAGCCGAAAAAACGCGCCGAATGACGACCCTCTCCAGTCGAAACTGGGTTACATTTCCGAAGTTTTCGAACCGTTTGTGCGCAACATTGAGTCGCACATTGCGCCCCAGTCGAACCTCGTCGTCGACGAAATGCTGGTCAAATATACCGGTAAAGTGCGGTTCAGAGTCTACATGAAGTCCAAACCTGGAAAGTGAGTCATAAAGAGCACAACTCTTTTCAAGTAGCCTAACAAGCCCGTCTCGGGAAATTTCAACAATATGAAAAATTTGCTTAAAATTTCGTTAAAAAATTCTCTTCAAATTTGCTTCAAAAATTTTCCTTAAAATTTGTCTTCAAAATTTTCAAAACTTTCTTGTAGGTATGGCATGAAAATTTGGTGTGTTTGCGACGCCACAACGGGCTACGTCCTGCGCCTCTGCATCTACGAGGGAAAAATCGGAAACCGGATCGAAACGGAACTCGGGAAAAAGGCCGTGTTGGGATTGGTCGAAAAATATACCGGATCTGGTCTCACGGTGACGACCGACAACTTCTTCACGTCAAAATCCCTCGGTCTAGAACTCTTGAAACGAAACATGAAACTTCTAGGAACGCTCAACAAGAGTCGAATGGACGTCATTCCCGAATTCGTCGAAGGAAAAGGGCGGGAAATTCAGTCTTCAATGTTTGCGTTTCAAAAACCATTCACTATGGTACGTACCACTTTTTGAAATTTTGAAATTAAAAAACTTGATTTTTCAATTCTAACTTTATGAAATTTTAGGTCTCTTATGTGCAAAGAAAAAACAAGCCTGTACTTCTCCTCTCGACGGCGCACAACTCTTCTGAAATAAATATGGAAATAAAGCAAAAGCCACAAATGATTCTCGACTACAACGCAACTAAATCGGGCGTTGACACCGCCGATGCAATGATCGCAAACTACAGTTGCCAGCGTGCAACAAAGAGGTACAACTAGTATATATAAAACTCGTATTTTCCCCACAACTACTTGAAACGTGCGTGAGGTAGGATTTTCTATAGTCTATTTTCTCAACTTTGAATTTTCTCTGGACGAAATTGAAAAAAAAAAGCAGTCTGTTGGGGGGATTTGAACCCGCGATCCATAAATTCTGGGTGATGAACTCTCACCAAGTGCCTTGGATGCATAATTTCTTTTTAGAAGGCTGTTTTTATTTCCATCATCGGTGCTAAGCTTAGTATATTGTTCAAGCTGATGCAAATAAAAATCGGCCTCGGTTTTTAAGAACACTATATATTGCATGTTAAAAATAATATCTCTCACGCACAGAACCAGAATTATATGAATAAACAGGTATCGCAATATAGCTTATAAGCGGGAAATTCTTTTTTGTAATTTAAACAATTCAATTTCCCGGTTAACACAAACGTAAAATATGAAGAGTAAATTGCTTAAATTATGCAAATTACACAAAACCAAACTAGCCCGTCGTGTCATTCAAAACATAAAAATTTTCCAAACCACAAAATTTTTAATATTTTAAAATTTTGAAAATTTTAAATATTTTAAACTTTTGAAAATTTTCAGGTGGCCAATGAAATTGTTCAACGCGATGTGCGACATTGCCGCTCTGGATGCCTTTATCATTTGGAAAATCCATAGGAAGAATGAGCAGAAGACAGACAAGGAGGTTGAGCGAAGGGACTTTTTGTTGAGGCTTGCGCAGAACTTGATGGAACCGGTAATCATGGCGCGAAGTATAAACGGGCGGTCAACCGGTTTTCCACCCGCCATTGACGGCGCAATTCGCCTAAATGGTCAAGGCATTTGGTTCGGAGGACTTCGACAAACCGAACTCGGAACCGGTCGGAAGTGGGGTGAAGTCCAAATGTGTCAAGGTTAAGTGGCCCTTTGCAAACGACCAAAAGGCGGGAACGTGCGGATACTGCCCGGGAAAGGCGAGACGCAAAAAGGTTTCCCGTTCGAGGTGCCCTAATTGTGGGAAATGGATTTGTGCCGATCACATGACCGTTATTCGGCACTGTCCAAAGTGCCCATATCTGCCTTCCACTGCCACTGAGCAGCCGAAACCCAAAGTCAAACCGATGCCAAATCCGCGCCCACCACCACCACCAGCGATTTTGTTTGGGATTCAAAGCATTCCGGATATGGACTACCATTAAACGGAAATGAGCCTCTTTTAAATTATGTATATATTATATGTGTGCATATATAAAATATATAATAATAATGTAATTATAATATATTTATATATATAATATTTTAGTGTTTGTAAGATTTCCACGTGCAATATGGCAACAAAAATTGTGTTCAACATTAGCTAAATTTGTGAGAGTATAGATTAGGTTCAAATTAAATATTTGTTATTATAATAAGAGACTTATTTTTTCTTTGTAATAAAATGTGACAGGAATGCAGTACAATTTAATTGCATATTTTCAAATCATTTTTTCCCCGGAAATTCTTACTGTTCTGAGACTGGCTTGTTTGGCTTTTATCATTAAAAGTTTTAATTGTGTGAACTTAATTCGTAATAAATTGTATTAATTGAGTATTTTTTTTTGTAATTTGAAAATTGGAATATTGCCGATTCAACTTTTACTAATTAATTAAAGATTAATTAACTAGTAAAAAACTCCTAATTGCATTTATTTTTGTCCTTTTTGCAATTCGAAATAAAATTTGTTTAGGATTTGCTCACCTAAATTTATTTAATTGCAAAAAATTACCCACCATTTGTACGTTTTTTCATTTTAGTCCTTATTTTAATTAAGTAGATTTAATTATATTGAGACTCATCGAGACTACAAACGTTACGTACTTAACGTTAATTTCAGATTTTGGTCAACACTAAATTAACAGTAATTCCTTTAATTTTTGGTCTAATAATTATATTATATTTCTTTATTCGTGCTACCCTCCGCTACTAAAATGGTAAAATAAAGCTAACTATAGCTATATTTGATTATAATTAACTATTATAATTGATAGCTAATAATATACAGCTAATAAAGCTAAGTATAATTTTAAATAGCAAGTTGAGTGCCAATTGAAAGGCATTTTAAGTTTTTATACTCTCCCTTTGGATATGTAAGGTTAGGGCGCTAAAAAGTTAGTGTTCAAAATGTGGAGGCAGAGTTACTGTTATTTCATTTAATAACACATATAGTTTTGTTTATTATTCTGCAGTATTTTGAATTTTTTATTAGTTTGGTCGCGAAATGTTAAACACATCAAAACATTTAACCATATGTGTTTATTTAGTATAAACGATTAAAATTAGTTTCGACTAAAGTTTATTTGTCATCCAGAAACTTGGTACTTGTTTGGCGCATCTGATCTTCGAATTCTGATTCTCAAGTTTGTCAAGTTCTTGTCTCATTTATGAAGATATACGCAGAATTTACAATTATTTCAAATACAACAAGGTAAGTAAATCCCTGTACAATCACATCGACCTCCAATCATGTCATGAAATTATTACATTGTTGTATTACATTAAGACTACTGCGTTATATTACACACAGTAATACTGCTACAATTATTGCTTGAATATGTTTGGACAATAGAAATACAACTGCCTGCGATGTATCGATAACAACAGAATAAAACTAATGCTTAAATTAGAAACTATCCAATATGCTAAATATACAAGTAGAAACATATAAATCTTAGTTGCTACTAACACAATTGTTATATTCCTACTATTAATATTACCATACTAACTTATTAAAAATGTAATCATTACATTTGTTGCAGAACATGACACCTGTGATTACCTTACTCAAGTCTAAAATATGGATGCATCGGTTTCGTAGAGGCAACGCCGCTTGATTATGCAGTCACGTGTTGATATGAATATCTTACAAAGATAAATTTGAAAATTTAGAAACGAGTAGCAAGATGAAGGTAATAAGAATATAGAAAGAATCAATTAACAAGCAAACTGCAAAGAACGTTTGAAATTGTATACCAATTATACCAAACCAATAAAAAGTTTCAAATTCGAAATTGCAATTTAAAACGTCATAGTCAAGAATTCAATGATTCCTAATAAAGACAAACTAAATTTTGTCACAATGCTTGTTTATTGAAATCCATAAAATCCTGAACACCAGATTTTTCTCATATCACCAAATCATTATAGTACATTATTTTTAAATGTTTCGTTCATTTTAGGATGACGGTAAAGTGACGCATGCCGAAATGTGAAATTCAATCAAAGTTCTACTCCTCACACAGTGCGAAGCGATTACGCACTGCGTCAATTGTGGCGGCGCACTTTTCTTTAAATCACTCGAGTGAGTACAAGTGCAAGGCTTATTTTAAAAGGCTTAGAACGATGTGTCCTGTGCTGTAGTAAATGATAGTACGCACTTGCCATGTATTTCGGCAATCGACCCACACTTTAATAACACTAAACCAGAATTTCCTGGACCCAAGCGTTGGGAGAAGCGTTGCACTCATGTAATATTAATAAGTAATGTTTAACTAATATTTAATATAACTTATCATAATAAACACTAATTATTTCTTTATTGCTTATGTGCTTTTGTTTCAAATAGAATATGGCATGAAGAGCAAGATATAAATGGTAAAAGGAGAAGCGGGCCTATTTATCCTGCAAATATCTATTTTCTGCACCTATAAAAGTGGCAATAAACTTTCTCGAACATGTCGATTTTTATCAAAACAGCCAAAGTACGAGTGCAAATTGTGGTGCAAATAATTTGCCATTTTTTCGCCAAAACCCATATCTAGACCGTACTTGGTTAGTTCGCACAAAAAATAACGCAAAATAATCACTAAACTAAATAAATATAAATAAAATATAATAATAAAATAAACATTGTTTTTACCTCCACAGCTATTTCGTTCAAGGTTTTGGTGATAACAGCAAAGAATTACAAGTGTCATAAGAGTGAGAGGAAGATTTTTCGATACCGATGCACTAAAAGACTTTTGGCAAATCTACACTAGTAAAATGAACAAAAGTATTCGAATTAGATCTGAAGAAAATTTAATATCAACATTTAATTTATGTGCATCATACATATAAAAAAATTCTCTAATGCTAGGGAGAGATATTGTTTCTCTAGTTATGTGAAACTGTAAAGCACAAATTGTCTAATAGAATAATAATTGATTAAGTAATTGATTTTTAATGACAAAGTCATTTGCTAGTTTCTAAAGTTTGAGTAGGTAGATTTTGCAACTCCATCTCACTCCCAATTTGACATACTGCTAGAAGAGATTCTCCACGTTGAATTCAAAGGGACTGGAAAGCGGGTGCTTGGATTTTGCAAATGTGATGCATATACCATTATTCAGAGAAGTAGGTTACTGTGTGTAATTGAAATGTAGGTCTGAAAGGCTTTTGACGCACGTCATCTGCACAAGTAACGCACAAGCCAAAAAAGAGTCAAAATCATTTAGGGATATATGTTAAGTTGAAGGTAAACCGCAAATATTTTTGGCCGCAAAAGGCATTAATCGTAATGTATTCTCTTTCATTTGACATTTTTTTCATTTTCCATATTTTATAAATTGAATTTCGCTACTTCCTTGGCGACGTTTTTTATAACTCCTAACTCCCATTGAAGATTTAATACGTAACCTTCTTTTTTTTAACATAAATGCTATTATTTCCATTATATAGCAGATCTCAGCAAACACATAGCAAAAGTAGTCTAGTTGCGTACTACTAAAATTGTTAAATAACTGCTCAAATGTTGTGTAAAAAAGAGGACAAGGGCTATCGAAAGTTATCTGCAAAGGTAAGCACGCAAGTTACTCTTTTATTGTACTGTGTTTTTCACATAGTACTTGTGTTGAAATAACGTTAATTTAACTTTCTAGCTTGAAAGTGCCATAATTTTGTGTGCATATCTACTGCCGACTTTATCTGCAACAGCTGTGGTACAGGTAAGAAGTTTATCTCTTAACTAATTGTAATTGTGGTTTTGGCAAAATTGGCAAACATATACATGTACCCGTTACACTTTTCAAAATTGAACAAATGTTAATATTATTCAAATTATATAAAGCTTTTGTAAAAGTACAATTATAACCGATATCATTACCGGGTATAATTAGATGCCAAGTGATCTAAAGTGCCAATTATTCTCAAACTTAAACCAATTATCATTTAGGAACGTGAGAAATAGCGAAGAGTGCGTAAACTACACAGTGTTTGGCAATTTTCAATGACCAGAGAAAGGATTTTTTCATTAGCTAAGTTTTTGTTGGAACATAATGCAAAATTGGGTTGAAGTAAGGATGATCCCCGCTCATTGTCGCCCCCGTTCAAATTTCACCGCTTTTTTCACTCTCTCTATTGTCGGCCGTACTTACGGCGAAAATTCATTGGGAGGCGACAATGAGAGTCACAAGCGTTGTTGCCAAATCATAATCGACTCTTTTCCCCCTGGTTTAGAAAAGTAGAATCATAAGAGGCGACAATGGGGGCGACAATTGAGAGAATGAAAAATTTGAACGGGGGGGGGGGGGGGGAGGGGGGGGGGGGGGGGGGGCGACAATGGGCGTGGAGGAACTCATAGAGTGACCACGCCTTTTTTGTTTTTCCAATTTTAAATTAATTAATTTAACAACTTGGCCCACCCTTCACCCTGATCAGTGCTGTCATCAGGGTAAGGAAGGGCCACTGAAGATAAAAGTTCCTAAAGATAAAATGAAAACAGCTAATATCCAGACACTTGCACTACCACTCACCTTGTCGGAGAGTGGAAAAGCAAGCGGTTGATGTAAGACTGGCCCCCGTACATTGTCGCCTTCCGTTCAAAATTTAGCGCCTTTTTACGCTTTCCATTGTCGCCCCTTTTGATTCATGTTCTCTACACTAATAATAATCTTTCATAATATACAAAACAATAATCAAAATAATATTGATACGTGCAACAATAATGCATATTTGCCAACTTAAAAATTTTCTTGCCAATAATATTGTCAAATACGTCTACCAAGCCTGCGATTGCCAAAATCCAGTAACAGGGTTTTAGTAGGGTCCCCTGTACGCTTTTAGTTTTAGCCCTGCCTTCCTGTACCCTACTGCTCCTTGAATTTTCTACCCTTACAATATTTTGCACGATTTGAAGCTCGACCCTCCCTCCCAAAACCCTATAGGGTAAGGGTCATTACAGGGTAACCCCAAGATAAGTCCCAAGCTACATGCCTCCGGCAGCAGGAGCAACGAAAAGTACTCCAGTAGTAACCAACGATTAACATGATGCGGTAACATTAACGTAACCAACTTCGGAGTTAGCACCAGAGTGTTTAGAAGCAATTGTCAAACTTGCTATAACCATAAAGGTGACCCTTAATTCGATTTCAGCTCACAAGGGTTACTTTGAAAATTAATTTGCTGATGAGTTGGCAAAGACCGCTGGGCAAACCAGCTATGTTGGTTCAGAGCCATCGGTGACCATATTACCTGAACTTCTTAAAACTGCTATCGAACCATAGGAAACGCAAACTGACTCCAAAAGATGGCAGGAAACAGTTGAGTACAAGGACACAAGAAAAAACCTCATTGAGCACAAGATAACCTTGAAATTGAATTTTCTGGTCATAATACGGGCAATTTAAGCTAGTTGTGTAGTAAATGAAACGTTATTTCAAGTACGCAAGTACCTCAAGTATCCCAAGTACACAATGATTGACACTTTTAGCCATAGTTGGGAAACGGGTTCCCAAAATATGCATGCTCGTAAATAGGCGATAGATATGGTTTTTCAAAGTAATTTCACTAGTAGAAATAACGAAACAAAACTTCTATATTTGATATAAAAATGCAACAAGAATTAAATGTTATCTACATATAAGTACATTACCAGCTTCTGAGGGTATATAAAGGTCCTATAAACTACATGAAACTATTTTCCTGCTTTGGTGATGTTTTCACCGTGGCTAAAATGTTACATAGTAGGCACTTAAGGGCTGTCGCTTAATGTTAATGAGTTAGTTTCACTTTAGCTTCAAATAAATGTAATAATTTTAAATTGTAGGGGCATGATGTGTTCACTCTGTTTACTCTTGCTGGGCACCCTGAGGTACTGCACAACTACCCTTGCAAGCTTTTCCGCACAAAAGGTGAAGAGAAGTCAAAGTAAGTCAATGCAGAGGAGCCGAATTTTAAATTTTGTTCGTTATAACTACCTACTAATTTTCCATTTTTTATAATAGCCGTACTTTCTTGAGTAGCAAACAGAAATTGCGTGTGCGTGTGTGTGACCGTGACTTAATAACTCCGAGGCACCTCAGCACATACACCTACAATTTACGCTTTACTTTTTACACCATTTTTTTCATTTAATGAAAAGAACTGGAACAAAATCATGCATAAAAGCTACCAGGACATTACAGGCAACCGTTGCTAGTGTATGCAGCTTAAAAGGTGTCGTTACCATTGTTACATATGTTGTTAAGTAGTAAAACGTAGATTGCTTTGATAACATTTGAGGACCTTTATCAGATTTAATACACCAAAGTAGACTTTCCAAAAACTTATAGTATTTTATTTATTATTGAGGCAAAAAAAATCAGAGTATAAATGTAGTTTTTCAAGCGTTAAATCTCATAACGATGGTTAAATTTATATAATTTTCAAACGAATTTTAAAACATTGCAAAATGAATATCGGCCATTTTTTTTTATCAATGTGTATGTGTACATAACAACATATGTAGCAATGATAAGAATAGTTTTATGTCATCGGGACCATCATAACTTTTTGTTTCATGCATAACTAGAATTTGACCTTTGAAAGGTCATCTTGAGGTCAAGGAGTCATTTCCAAATGAAGGGGGGTTCTACGATTGTCGGGACCATCATAATTTTTGTTTCATGCAAAACTAGACTTTGACCTTCAAAGGTCATTTTGAGGTCAAGGCGTCATTTTGGGGGTCATTCGGGGTCACAAAGAAAAGTTTCCCATACAACTGTTGCTCCCCTTTAGAAGAGAAGCAACTTTTGTAGTGATCATTTTTCATGTTGTGATATAGAATGAAATCCCTTATCCTTTGACCCTCAAGGGGCTCACTTCCGGTCAAATAAAAATAAACTTGCGCCGGAACCTTAGGAACACATCACCGCAAACAGATTTAAAATATGCTCAGTGGTTCCTGAGATACACGTGATACTTGGGCGGACAGACAGACAGACGGACGGACAGACATGACAAAAACATAAGTAGCTTTCAGCTTTACACAATATTATTCTGATTCTTACAATTCTGATGTTACAAATGAGACGACCCTTGAAATTCTGGAAGTTAGTTGACTCCACTGTACCTGCAACCCCTGACTCGAAATTATTGTAGTTGTTTTTACTAAATGTAGAACGATGGAATTCGTGTTGACGGAATGTAATGCACTTCCACCAAAAGAAGATGTAACCAAATACATTTATGCCAGTATGTATCGACACGGAGCGCTATCTCAAACGGGAAGTACTATCTATTATCCTCTAAAATATAAGGGAACATTTGAAGACACTTTCTTTGGAGTAAAGGCAATACTACCAATATTTACTTATGTAAGAGCCGGTATATCTCAATTATGTACATTAACACCATTGTTTTCCTAGAAATATCTTGCTTGGCTAGTTTTAAGCAAATTAAACTGTTAATTACAAACTGCGGCTTTTCCGAACACTGGTTTGCGACCCCCTGTTTTCCAATTTTCAGTATAGACCTTGCAAATCATTTTGGAATGCTCATTTTTGTGATTGTGTATAGCAGTGAAGTGCAATTGATTGCTGAAGTGCAACTCGTTTTTTAAGCATGCACAGAGCCCCTAATTCCAATAAGAGAAATCAAATATTACAATAAGAAATTTTTACGTGCTTTGTGAACAACTTTTTCTTTAGGAAACTTCTGCTGAAGATTTGCAAAATTTTGAGGACAAGGATCGTCTCTTGTTTATGCATCTATATAATGTCAAAACGCTACAACTAGAAATGACTTTCCTTTCAATAACAGTGGGCAGTGAATTGTAAGCTAGAAATGGCCATGTATGATCAATTTCTATAACGTTGGACATTAATGCTAAAACACAAATAAATTTTTTTTTATAGAGAAGTATCAGTTTTTGGTGATACATCACAAATTACGGACATAATGGCAGTTACAAAGAGTCCAAGCCAATTTGGTGATATTGTCACTCACTACTCATCCATTGGCCAAAGGCATTCTTTTTACATAGAACCAATAACGGTAAAGTAATGTTTTACACCGTTAAAACTTTGCATACAAAACTTAACCTACACATTTATACCCAAACAAATGTTACTTGAACTAAACAATCGACCAAGCGATACACAAATCTTGAGCCTAATCATGTCATATATAATTCATAGGGAATTTTTGCGTATTACGAAGATGGGATACTTGCGAAAGTCTCTGGCTTAAAGGCTGGGAAACGTTCTTCTATTGTGTATGAAATACTACTTCCTTTACCCATTTACTAAATAATTATACTAAACTAATACATTCTACAATGTTTTACAAAAGAATTTATTTAATAATATGTTATTACATACATATATTTTTATGTTGCTTTATAATATTGTCAGTGAAGTAGAGAAAAAGTATGACATCGAGACACCGCTCAATCAAAGCTCGAAAATTAAATGGTATCGTATTGGCGTTGGGGAGTACTTGTACCCAGAACTCTACACGTACCTAGAAAGTTTATCCATATTCATGGTAAGCAATATGCAAAACGTATCTGCTTAGAGAAGAGAGTATGACCAACTTGCCTTAGGAATTGATGTGCATATCAAATTCATCTGCACATTTCATCTTCACAAACATTTTCATATATAAAAGTAGTGAGGCATTGCAAGGAAAATTTTTTTTACTATACAGTGTTTCCCAAGTAAAACGATACACCGCAATAATAAAAACTTTGTTTATGCCCAAAACCATGGAGCGAAATTAGTAAGAAAAATATGAAATCGAGAGCATAGAACCCCATAACTTGAAAAAAAAATCTCAAAAAAAAATTAAAAAACCCTCCATTACTTAAAATTTTTCCAAAAATCTCCATTAACGACTTTTTAGGGGTGTATCTTTTTACTTGGAAAACAATTTACGTACATGTGTAAGACTCCAACTTGACTACAGAAAGAGTATTTCGAATTCAAATAGTGCAATTTTTTGTTTTTCCGTTTCTAATTTAATAGAATTCACTTAATTCTCTATTTTTTGTTGCCTTCTCATTCAAAATATAACACAATGATGATTGATTTTATTTATTTGACAATTTGCAAATGCCCTAGTCAACAAAAGACTGAGGTTCTTAGGTTACAATTTTGAGCACTAAAATTAGTGTGCAAATTTTGGATAACTATGTACTATGAGTATATTGTGAGTATTTAGATATAAAACTAAAATAGTATAAAATAAAATTGAGAACGAAAGGCACACCCGCTACCAAGCACAATATATGTGTTAAAATATGAGATTGAATTACACATGAACATGTGTAAGGCTTTGTATTGAAGGACAGACTCCGACGAGCTGGTAATGCGATGTATGATTTCTCCAGCCTCGTCTGTATGGGCAGCACGTAGGAAAATCTTTTCAAATTTTAAAGAGATTTTAAATAAAAAAAATTGAGAAAATAAAATAAATGATGCGCAGTAGCGTTCTTTTGCTTTATAAAGTTGGACTAGCCACAAAAGCCCGTCCTATTACACGTGGATCCAGAAATTTTAAACTTATGTTGTAGCACGGGCTTGTTTAGCTAGTTTAAAATAGGAAGCTTAATTCTTCGTGTATTTTTCGTCGACCTTAATTTCTTCTAGTAATAAACCTGCTTAATTTTGCGTTATGAATTACATAGGAGATCGACGGAGAACCTGTGACCTCAGTTGCAGAAGAACAGAAGAAGTTTTATGCTAATATATATGACGCTTTTACAAAAGAGATCATACTGGTTCTGCCTGTAATTATTACAGAAGATATGGAAGTGAAGTTGGGTAGTTGCAAAAAAGCCGTGTAAGCTGGATACCTTTTATATTATATTATATATAATATGGTAAAGTATAATGATGGTATAAAGTATATAATATATATAATTGTATATTGTCTTATATATTTTTTTGATATATATTTCCTTAGTTATATTATTAATTACACGTTCTTTCAGTGTTGTGAATCAGGAGTTTGCAAATTTCATTTCAAATTTTCTTTACTTCACTGCCGTCTACACAACAAACTACGGCGTTTTAAGTTACGATAACTTTAATAGAGTGGATATTGCTGCCAAGGGCGACACTTGCACTTTCACCGGATATGCAACAATGGCGGTAAAATTAGTATTATAAAACCAATACGCTATAAATATATTTTGATTATATTATATTTGTATACAAAGAAATATTACATAATATGCACATAATGGCAAAAACAGTATTCAGCGGAAGTCATTTAGAATATTTTCCAAGACTGAGCAAATTAATAAATAAATAAATTTATTCATTTGTTACAGCGCATGCACAAATATACGGAAAATGGAGTTCTGAAGTATATTGGATGGATTCAATTTTTTGAAGAAGGAGAATTGTACAAATTTATATTTAATTATTTACTTATGTACAATATTACACAAGTAAACTAACGTGTTTTCTTGTAGTTTACAAGTCAAAAGCGCACAACGTACTAAATTGCAGGAAATCGAGCTAGATCATCCCAATACATATTATAGAATTAATATTGTTAACCGCTATTTGTGGGCCACACGGTACGGTTGCCATGGATATGGGGACGATTATTATGCGCGTTTATCAATGTCACAGGTTCGACAAATTTACTTGAACTAATCGACTTGAAAAAAAGTAGCGGAAGCATTCTTATACATTCTTTGCTTCCGCAAATAGAGTCCTATTGGACCATATCGTAATGTCGATGAAAATATCTTCTACATTTATATCCTTGAAGAGACTATTGTATACCTCCGCTTTGCAGCAGCTGTAGTTATTCAGCCCGAATCGGAAAATGGGTAAGTATACTTTCACAAATACCCGAACTAGAAATACCTGACAAACCTGACAAGCATGTCGAGAAATAAAAAAACATCACTGAGAGGTTACTTATTAAGTTCTTGAAGCAAAGCGATAGCTATTTTATGTTTTCGCTTTGTCTGTCCGTCCGCCCAACCGAGTATCGCGATTATCTCAGAAACTATCCAACTTATCTGAAACCAGTTATATGATATACATTTCATGCTATCCAGCCCAGTTCAAATTTATTATAATTATAGTTTACAAAAGTTAACCGACATTTGTTTAGGACACTCTATGATACTCTGTTGACACCCCTGCCCTTCCGAATATCCTTCCAAGCGGAGTGAATGCTACCTTAATGTTTTCGCTCTGTCTGTGCGCAATTTCATCCCGCAACCCACTTTGCTGTGATAGTTCAGAGCATATTAGAGATGTCAAAAAAGAGTTCGGCTGTTAACAAATGACCTACCGATCCTGTAAATAGTGTAAGTAACCTCAATAACAAAACAACTATTTGAACAGGCTTAAAATACTGAGAAGCAGTTTTCCGTCAGATTCCAAGTTTCTTTCCGAAATAAATCAGTTGGATTGGAAAAATTGCAGCATCTACATTTCAGATCGGCCTCGAAATTACCCGATTCCACTTGAGAAGGTACAATTTGATAGTTGCGGTGCAAGTGCAATAATTGTAAAGAAGAACATTGCCCCTGGATTTATTGGAACTCAGAAAGTGAACGAAGCAATGGAAACTCCGGTTGTGGAAATAGTGAAGCAAGAAAAGTGTTTCCAAAAATCTTCAACTACAATGATACACGAGGTAAGCAAATTAAGATCTAAATGAGTACACTCCAACGTATTTTAGACCTATCAGTAACACTATGTTGCTGAAGAGTATTTCTATGTTCGTATTGAACTAGAGCGGAAAACTATAAATATAATATAATCATTTATTCCTTTAATGGATTAAAATCGAACTGCATTGTTCGAACAACTAATTTTGGTCATATTCAATGATTATTTGTTCATATGCAATGGATGTTTGTTCATATTCACTTCCAATTGTTCTTGAGAAACTCCCAATAGGAGTCTGGGCATTCCCAATCGTTAACAGGAAACTTCTAATGTTTTTGGGAAACTCCAATCGTTCTTGAGACACTCCTAATCGTTAATTTAACACTTCCTATAGGCATTGGGACACTCCCAATAAGCATTGGGACACTCCCAATAGGAATTGGGACACTCCCAATAAGCATTGGGACACTCCCAGTAGGCATTGGGACACTCCCAGTAGGCATTGGGACACTCCCAATAGGCATTGAGACACTCCAAATAGCCATTGGGACACTCTCAATAGGCATTGG
>VYYI01001876.1:0-17157 GCA_021029175.1 Bilobella aurantiaca
TCCGCACTTCAGTGGAGGCCATTGAGTGACTATGTATTATGGAACGGAGCGAAATCTCAGACTACAGGCAGTGACTCACTAGCATGTCAGTTCATAATGCAAATGGTTGGAATTTTTATGATTTCCCTGACACGTACTTGAAATGCATTGCATCATTGCATTCCCTTGGACACCGGCAACAGCTCTGGGCGTATGCCGTCAACGCTATCTCATGTGGGGAGTTACTGTGAGCTCAGTCAGAATCTATTGTGGTTGACTCAGTCTCAAATCTAATCATGGCTCAGTGGTCTAGGGGTATGATTCTCGCTTCGGGTGCGAGAGGTCCCGGGTTCAAATCCCGGCCGAGCCCATCGTAACTTTTGCCACTTCCTAAGAAGCCCTATCTTGAAAATCATAGTCCCCAGTCCAAAACTTTTAGCCATGAAATGACTTCTTCATTGGTTCTTTTACCAATACTGCCACAGTGGTGGCAACGAAAAGTAAAATTTCTACACTGTGAGCTATAACTTCCACCATTTCGAAAACGGAGTGGTGCTAGTTCACTCTTGACAGTTTGGTTGCGAGTTGTGAGCTACTTCCATGCTATTGCTCTATTTTGCGATCCCTCATGCTTAAATTCTAAAATATCCGTGACCACACGCGTATAAATTCAGCAATGATAGTAATAATAATAACAATAATTAAATAGAGTTGGTTAGTTTGTAAAAGTTCAGAAAATGAGTAACAATTTTACTGGATCAATAAAAACCATCGCGGCATATGCACTTTAGTTATACTGTCGAGAAAACCGAGACGTTCGCTTGGGGCACCATTCCCCCCGTACAAACACGTGCAAACACATAACACATGGCGGGTGCGACCCCCAAGTGAACGTCTCGCTTTTCTCGACAATATAGCACCATCATTGTGTTTTGTCAACGGTTTTGCACCGTTCCCTACCAACACACCATAGAAACTGTATCAATTCCATCTTCCAGCCATGTGCACAAAAATAATGACATAAAACAAGGTGAAGTTCGACTGGCTATTAATAACCGTTATACGCGAGGGACGGAGGAGAACATTTTGAAGAAGTGCGATATCTACTTGCATTGAATCATGTGAATGATAAGTGTTTTTACGGATTAATGGATTCTGCTTGTTGCCGGGACTGGTGGTACCTGAATATAACCTGTATGTATGTTGAATTTGCAATAGTGCTGTATTTATTTAATTTGATCATGATATGAGTAGAATGTAACACATACTACGTGGGAACCGAGGATCGACTTTCGGTTGCCATGACTCCTTGATACAAACTTTGCGGAACTCGAATGAACAAATGTCTAAAAGTGAACACGGAACACTGTGCCTAGTATTGAAGTTGCCAGATAATTTCTGCCAGTCTTTCCCTTACCGTATTCCAAAAAAAATAGAGCCACAGTGCTGTTTTGCTCTAGTATGGTGGTATGGTAACATTGAAGGCTCTAAAAGTTTCCCGGTGAATTCCCATGAGAGGTTCATTTCACCGTCGTTTAACCTCCATTCTTTATTGATTTTGTCTACCATTTGACGACTCGGAGCTGCTGCGTGAAATATTAGCCACTCCTCGGAATGCTAATTGCGACTGATTTCTGTGTCAGTCCACTGCTATGACTGATTGCGACGGAAGCTTGTTTCCCTTTTCTGCTGTAGTCAAACTAGTAACTCGTTACTCGTGTGCATACCAGGGAAGAAGCATGATTGGTGAGAGCTCGTTCGAATGGCAGACAATGTGAAAAAAGCTCTGTTCACGGTATGACGAATCGATTTGAATCCTCAATGGGAGTTTTCCTGTGCCACTTGGAGAAAGTGACTGCGTTGGCAATGCTCAAAAGTGTTCAAAAATGTCACCGCCACTGATAAGCGAGTATAAAAAGTTTTTCGCAGTCAAACGAATTATTCAAACTTTCCTCGGGGGTCCTAAACTATCATCTCATCCAATATTAATTGTGGTTCAAATTACCCTGTTTACCCTCCCAGCTGTTCTCCTATCTGTGGTGGATCTCGCTGAAACAACCAAGAATCTGAAATGGAGGGCACTTATAGTGGGTGTCAGCATGTTGCTAATGGAAATATTTTTCAATTTCTTATTTTTCCTATTGAAGCGGGGAAGCAGGAACGTTGTCCCGTCCAAAGGCTTGCATAATTTACTGGAGGAAGAAGATCAGGTGAAATACATTCAAGCTTGTTCATTCGTGTACACGGATTAAAGTAATGACTTGAAGTTTTAAATTGATGAGTATCCGTCAGTTTTTATCAGTGGTGAACAACTTTCACCTAATCAATATTATGAACATTTACAGAATGAATTTGAGGGATTTCTCAAAGCGTCCACTTGGTCTTTTGTAGCACCCAACTCCACCCTTGGGTACCTCCAGTTTTTTGCCATCTCAATAATTGCAGCATGCTTCGCCGCCTGCACACCGCTGGTATTTAGTTGGGTACGTGCAATTATAAATTCTTCCATTTACCGCTACAGTTGCCTAAAGCAGTGTCTAGGGTGGCCCAAAAGTTCTGATACACAGTAAAAGTTCTCTTATAGCGTAACATCGGCGCCTAGATTAATAAAATCGCGCAAACGTGTAGGTAATACGTAAATGTTGAAGAAGCAAGCCTCATATTGCCTTGTCTTTCAGTGTTCAACAGTTTACATTTCTGGACAATTTAGCGAACTCAGGCGGAAACCCCCGACACTCAGGTACCTCTTCGACATGTAAAGGTGCATGTGAAGAATTTGAAAAGACATTGATTGAATTATGTTTGCAAATTCGGAGTCTTAGTTGGGTCAGTATTTGCTTCTTATGAGGTCAATTTCTACATCCTTATTCACGGCATTTTCTCAGACAAACTTAAACTTTGAAGCATTATTTTTCCTCAACATGTCGTCATGTTTATTCAACTCTACCAAAAAAAATTATAATAATGCTCAATGATTATGTTTTACGTTTTATTATTGCGTTTAATGGTAATGATTTTAGAAACATACAACCCATGTGTAACAAAAAATAGCGAAAACTTGACAATGAAAGTGCGATTTTTATGAACATATCGAGCGAATGCTTCATAATATTTGAAATCCGGCAATGTTTACGGTCAAATTTGAGGGTCAAGATGATATACAGGCTGAAACTTCCAGTAGGATGCATGCGTACCGCTTGCACTTGACCCAAACCAGAGTCCACCCCATTGCTAAGAGAACCTACATGGTTGAATATCCAACAGTGACAGGGCCAGACTATGCACTCTACTCATTTAGGAGGCTCAGGCAGGTGCCCACGGTGGATTGAATCGGTAGTTATAGTGTGACCCACTCATAGCATCTACCTTTTATTGCTAACTACAAATCTGGAGTCACGCCACAGCATAGAAATTTTTCTTCACGGTGAAGTCCCTATCACCATTTATAATCTATATTACGGTGGAAATTATAAAATTCAAAACCTTCCAAATGATTCTAGGTCACTTCCGGATTCCTTCGAGGACTTGCCGTATTTTCATTATGCATAGCCAGGTACTCAGCTGTTATACACTTGACCCCAGAAGTGGCAACTTTTGATCCTATCAGGAAGGTAGCTCTCAGATTCTATCGACCTTTCTACATACTCCTTGTCGGATTGAGTTACGCAGTTACGTCTCAGATGTGAGTCCATAAAATCTTAATAAGCTATAGAGAAATCCATTGCAAAGAAACTTCATTCGAAGACTGAAACACTCGAAATTTGTAGATGTGAGGATGGAGTAGGCGATTTTTACTTCGTCTTCGCACTGGCCTGTCTGCCATTTCTCTGGCTCCCTGGTGTGCTCCCTCCGGTTGACTCAGTTCTACCATGGATCTTAGAAACGGTAACACAGTAACATTGTGAAAAGGAAAGGAATATTCTAGTATTGGGAGGGCATCATTAATTTTATATTATCTTACCCATACAGACCTTCCGATGCTTCGGTGGTGTTCCGTCTTACTACTACTTCGGCACGCTTCTGGGGATACTAGTTGGAGGAGTTTGTTCCATCCTGGCGTTTGTGGCCGCTACCCAAAATCCGGTGTTGCAACAAGTATTGGAGTGTGTATTCAGCTACCTTATAACATCCGACATAGGTGAGGCACTCTCGCATGATCTTTTGTCTGAAATTATGTAAGTGCAGCTCCGGAGAACTTATAATCGTTGTTTCTATTACAGGTGCAATTCTGAACGCCCGCTCGCTATTGTGTGAGGACGTTCCGGCTGTTACGGCTCTGCGTCGCCTATTTCGCCCTGGTTTGGTCATACTCAGCTCCATTTTCTGTGTCATACTAGCGATTGTGTCGGAGATTAGTAAACATTACTATGAGGGTCTTGCTTCATCCACGTTGACTATTTCCCTCTCGTCTTGGCTTATACGTCACCTGCTAATGTCTCGGAAATCCGCACCACCAAAGCCCATTGTCTTGTTCCACACAATCTGGGATGGTATATTGACTTTCATATTGCACACGTGGATTACCATTGAAGTTAATTCGGAAGTGAAGCAGGCTCGTGGGAGTGCTCAGGGTCTCATTGACCTATCCCATCACATGCTCACGATTAGGGCGTTCTCTGCTGCTATTTACTCGCCAAAAATGATGACCTTGGACATGGTCGTGTCAAGTTTATATCTTAGACAAGCGTGGGAGTCCTGGCCACATTTTTCATTTGTTGTTGTCCTATTCTTTGTCTCGGTCATACGACAAAGGATAATTCGGCTGTTTCGCCTGTTGAGGACGATGATAATATTTGTTCATGCATTATTTGCGTCTTCACTTTTAAGCTCAAAGTGGAAATTTGCACGTAAGCCTGTTCTTTGGACTCAATTGAGTTATTATTGTTGACTACCTTGTGCCCTTGGTTAATACTGAATATTTGATTATAGTGGCCTCAGTTGCGTCCATGCCTCTCTCTATTGTATCCCTTGTGGTGGTCACGCTTGTGGACGGAAGCACACTGGTTCCACTGTTTACGCTCCCGATTTTTCTCGTGGGGTATCCGAGGCCCGTTTCCTTTTGGAAGGACAAATGGTTTCCAGATTCGGGTAGTGCCAAGCGAATAACAGGGAGTGACGTGGAGGGAAAATCATTGGATTGGACGATATATGCTCAGCTCGCTCCTGTGTTGACCCGCACCTTTGTGCGAAAGGTCTACAAGGCTAGAATGAGTGAGACATTGCATTGCTACAACCCGACCTTTAAAATTGGGGTTCAAGATAAG
The DNA here is from genome assembly GCA_021029175.1 of Bilobella aurantiaca. NCBI lineage: Eukaryota > Metazoa > Arthropoda > Collembola > Poduromorpha > Neanuridae > Bilobella > Bilobella aurantiaca. Next base: position 5,244 of record VYYI01001876.1, read on the forward strand.
GCATATGCTCAGTAATTGTTATTGTAATGTTTCAGTATTAGAAGAGGGCCAATGCTTCTTCGGTAGGTATGAAGATCGATTGATTTTCCTTCGAGTCTTGGCCTCTGGATGGAACTTCGTTTATATCAATGTTAAAGGTCTGGAAATGCAGGAACAAACGTCATGCCATCACCAGGTAATTTCTTACCACTTATTTGATATTGTCATTTGTATGACATCTTGACAAATTAGTTTTTGTTTCACAGGAGGCCGCAAAAATCGATGAGCTATTCGAAAAGTCCTTCGGAACTTCAAGGAGGGTCTTTGCAACTGGAATTCGTGCAGCGATATTCAGTGCGTTCAGTTCTGAGCTGAGACTCACCGTACCGACTTATGCTGAATCCAAATCGAATATAGCCAACTTGAGTTCAAAGGAAGAGCTACAAGTTTTCCAATGTCTCTTCTATCGTGCGTTTTCTTACTTGTGGATAAAGAAGAATCCTGCATTTAAGGGGGAATCGTACCAGAGACCAATAGCTAGTGGTTATCACTTTTTACCACCGGGAGGTGCAAGTGTTGTGAATATATCTCCTGAAGCCTTATTCGATGACAAAGAATCCGATGAAGATGACACAATCTTTTCTCATAAAAGTCACAATCAGGACTTCTCAATATCTAATGCACTGGCTAGCCTTACCCTGTTCAATATGAACACCATGCCTGGCAGTGCCCTTAATGGGAGCTCCAGCGTCGCTCCTTTTGAAAGACCCAAGAGGGATGCCTGGTCGGGGAACGGGTCATCTTTCCCCTTTCTACAGGGCATGGAGCCAAGTGGCACACAACATGAACGCACTCGCAGAAATGGCATGAGTCGTATGAGCTACAACACTGACAGAAGTGCGAGTTTTGAGAGTGCGAGTGATGAGCTAAGACCGAGTGAAGGTCCGTTAAGTGGACTATGGGTTCGAAAATGTGTGGGAGAATCTATACCCTCCAATGCAGTTAAAGTTCGTGTTGAAAGGCTTTGTGCCAAGGTTTGGAAGACAATCATGGGTAGGGATGAAGGTGAGGGAAACTTCGGTAGTCCAACTTCAAAGCGAAACAATGTTGTATTTGTGGGTCTATTTGAATCTCTGTATAGATATTTACGAGGTGGACCTTAGCCATTTTTTCACGGATGACTTTTGGAAGAAAGCCCGTCAGGTGACGACACTGAGTTCGAGAGGGAAAATAAGCATGGAAGAGATTACCGTGAAAGCGATGAGGCAATGAGCTTGCAAAGCGATTACCCAGTTTTTGATTGTGTTCAGTTTAGGATCATAATTTCAGTAATCCGTTTATTTCTAGGTATGCCGCTAAGCTTGCCCTAGACGAGATTTATTCTGGAGGAATTGACGCGGACGACAGCTTCATTTATGGTGCAAGTGATTTGAAAGAGGAAGAAATATTTTATCAGTTGTCACTTTTTGAGAAAAGCTACAAATTTAGCAGTGCGAAGCACATACCAACTCACATAGATGACCGGCAGAAGCACATTGTTTCCATGAGTAAAACGGATGATGGAAGAACTCAAATGAAGCTACTCAACTTTGATGCATTGGGTGTCGAGTTCCGCGTCGGAAGTCTATCACAATTTTGCGTGGAGGGTATCTGGGGCAACCTCAATTTGGAACTTTTATATCTGACGAGTGATGATGACGAGAGATTCTCAATCCAGGTAGGCAATACTAAATTCTTCGAATTCTGTAGGTCAGATATGATCCATGTTGACCTGTGTTTTTGTGTTACAGCATGATCCCTATCTTTTGCGGAATATATGCACCCAGTGCGCCAACTCACCATTAGGATACGCAGTTTATGATGGGACCTTCAAAGTTAATCTGTACGATAATACAATTAGCTCAGTTCAGTGATATGACACCCGAGCCGGGACAGGGAGTCTAACGAGCTTTCTTAACGTATTTTTGTAAGAGCCTTTTACATGAAGAATGACTTTGGTATAATTGCACATACATATGTTAACAACGGTGCTTGCAAAATTCTTTTAAACAATGAAAAGCAATGCCATAAATTTTTGATATCTGTGTACTGGACAAAAATGATAACATTTGAAAATTATGTTAAAAATTTACACCTTGAAGAAAGAGAAAAAAATAAATTCTTCAATCTATACTTTCGATGGCAGCGTTTTTCTATCTCTGGTAGCATTCTTTTTCCGTTTTTTCTTTAAGTAACTTTCTAACTTGCCACTGGCCTTCAATTTGTCATACTTTTCCGCAAGTTCCACGTACTTTTTTGTTGCTAAAATGATATAGAAAACAACATTAGAATTATCTAACTCTAGTACATACAAGTGCAACAGAAAAAAATCTTACATTTCTTCATAAAAAATGGTTTCTTCCCCTCCTTTAGTCGTTGTATATTTTCCTCACGTTCCATTTTTTCCTTTTCTTGTTTCTCCTTCTTTACAGCATCTGATTTCTCCTTATTCACCTGAAAATTTCAAAATTCATTAACGATTATTTCTTCCTAAATTAATTCAGAATTAACTGTGATTAACTCCAAAATATTACCAGTTTCTGAAGATTTCTTTTTATTTCATTTCTAGATTTCTCGTCTGTAGCTTCCTTGACTTTGGCTCGCAAATCCTGAATTTCTTTTTGGCGCAACTCCTTAATGAACTCGTAATTTTTTGCCCAAATCTAAGTCAAACATTCCAAAATAAGTGGAAGAAAGGAAGCAAGTATACATGTATTGAAAATGTACTCACTTTTTCATCATATTCTCCACAGAGATCTTCAAAGCGGGGATCTCGGCTTCTAGTCTTTTTTACCGGGACGATTTCCCGAATTCTCCGACGTTTAATTTTTGCGGACATCTCTCTCGGACGGTTCTTGTTTTCGCGTTTAAAATCCTTCCTCCTCTTTTTTTGTGCACTTTTAGAAGATTGAGGTTTCGAACCGAACATTGCTTCATTCCACTCCTTAGTTCCAATTTTTGATTTCAGGGCTTCCAGTTCAGCGAAGGTAAGGGAAGACAGCTCTTTTCTTATTGCCGTCTGCGTATATTTGTTAGAAAGAACGATTACCATTAGAATATATAGCTGACAATGAGCTAGTAACGAAACTGGATGAACTACAGTGCACGCGTACGGCCCTACACTCGTACATAACTTTACTTCCGTGGAATCGGTGGAAGTACAAAATCAATGCTGTCAAATCAATCATAGGCTGCTACTATGGTTACTCTGAATTTTTTCTATCGAATAAACGCTCATACCCGTTCATCTTCAGAATCAGAGACTTCATTATCTTTGTACATATCACCATCGTCGTCGTCAGAACTGTGTTCTGAATCTGAATCCGTTTCGGAGGCCTCTACCCCTTCTGCATGATTAGAATCTGTAAAGTCTTCTCGATCCTCGTCTTCATCTGAAGATTCCTTTGCAAGTATTCTTTTCGAATCAGAAAAAGTTCTTTTAAGTGCCTTAGGCATGTTTGCTAATGTAAGCAAGGGCTAAAATAAAGGAAGTTTGATCAAAATATCCACACGCACAGGTCGCAACACCATATGAATTTTCACCTTCCTAATAATCCACGTGAGTGAAAATCTACATCTGAAGTCTGAAGAATAAGTAATAAATTTGAATGAAACGAAGGCGCCAAAATAGCAGCCATCAACTCTTTTGAACCATCAAGTAGCGAAGGCAGAAAGGGTGAGGTCGTCCCCACATTTTCGATCATTTGTACACGTTGTGATTCCGCGTTGTTTCACAATTCCTCAGGCTTTTATATAATTCCCATTAACAGAATTTTCCCAGAAGTCAATGACTGGATAAATTCATGAAATCATGGAGAACTTTGAGAAACCTCAAATGATATGCCATATCGAAAAGCCTTTGAACTACACTTTGTATGACTGCAAATGGATACCCCGAACAGCCAAGTTTGTCATAGTGGGGTCACATCCTCGTGGGACAGGAATGGTCGAAGTATTTGAAATAAGGAGCAGTGATGTCAAATCCATCCGTCAAGTACATTAATAATGCAAACATACCTAGCAACGAGGTCTTTTGCAGTTCGCGTGGGAAAATTTTATGATTTCAGATGGAAACTATGAATTCGCTGAAATGTGGAACTTTCGGTGCTGCGTCATTCGGGAAAAAGCACTTAGCTACTGGTGATTTTAAGGGAAATCTTCAGATCTGGTGAACAAACGAAATCTTCCAAAAGATTTTTAACATACTATAATGCTTAAAGATATTCAATATGTTACTTGGGACAACCTAAATTGTGTAGGGATCTTGAATCTGCACAAAAGTCATTCGACGTGAAAGCTCACGCTGAGATCATTAATGCAGTAGATGCCGTTGGTGGCGTCGGCTGCGGTGCTCCAGAAATCGGAACCGGAAGTCGTGACGGTCAGTTTTGGATGTTTACTGCTAGTCTAAAGCCTTGTTGACTAATTATTTCCATAGCTGCATGAAGTTAAATCGTCATTTATCGTGCTGCCTTAGGGAGCGTTAAAATTTGGGATATCCGGCAGAAGGAAAAGCCTGTAGCTGTGATTGAACCAGGTGAAGGTGAAGATCGTCGGGACTGCTGGGCAGTAACTTTCGGTAATGTTAGATTATGTTCGTCTAACCACATAAAGCATCTGTAATTATGACTTCGTAATTGGAGCAGAGGAATAGGCTACCTTGCCCGCTAAACATTTCGGGGGAGGGGCGACCTGAACAGTATGTACTTGTACGTATAAAATGTTTAACTTACAACACCAAATTTCCTGCTCCAAATGCAACGATTTCCTTTTGCTGCGCACCAAGATTTGGTAAGCTTAAAAATGCATAAAAAACATTTCTTTATATTTATTGGTAACGGGTGTCGTTTGAGGTGGATGTGTTGGATGAGTTTCTAACAGGTATTTTGGTGCTCCCAGGTCTACTTCCAAATTAACTAGTTGCGTGAATGGTATCTGTCTTCTCTTGGAACGTTATGTAGAAGCTTGTTTTATATTTGCAAGCTGAATTGGACCTTTTTGTGATTATGGCTGGAAGGATATGTGGCACTGTTTTTTGGGAAATTTGGGTGGGTTTTTAAGAAGTGTTAATGATTTTCACATGGATTTAGTGGATCTGGTTGTGTGAATTTCTTCCTAAAATTCATCTCCATTTCCCACAAACAAACACGAACACACGGTTCTCCACATCCTGATATATTTTAAGGTTTATTCTATCCTATATTGTACGAAATACTGCCACTTCGCAGTGAGGATGTCTTAATGTAAGAATTTTGGCTAAAACTTTTAAAATTTGCTCCTCTGTACGTTTCTAGCATTTTATAGTATTTTTAGGACTCAGGAAATTTGCGAAACCCCCTCCCCCCGAAAATGTGTGCCTCACGCCTCATTTGTAGTTATAAAATATTTCATGAAATACTTACATTTTCAAATTTATCTTATGAGCAATTTCTTCAGGGAACTCATATAACAATGAGGAGCGCGTAGTCTGCACTGCCTACGACAATGGGGATGTGAAAATGTTTGACCTGCGGGAGATGAAGTTACTGTGGGAAAAGAACGTCAAAAACGGTGTTTGCTCCCTGGAATTCGACAGAAAGGATATTCCGATGAACAAGTTGCTCGTGACAACTCTGGAATCAACATTTCATGTCTTTGATTGTCGCACAATGCATAAGACTAAAGGATTCGCATGCTTGACAGAAAAGGTGGACGGAAAAACTGAGAAGTCCTTTGGATGAAACCATGCTTATACGACATCGAATTGTTGTTTACAGGCACACAAGTCTACAATTTGGATGGGAAGGCATGTACCCCAGAACCGTGACTTATTCATGACTACTGGAGGCTCTGGGTCTCTCTGTCTTTGGAAATAGTAAGTCACGGTATAGTGATAAACAATACCATCGAGTTTCTCCTCATTCGCAAATATTGTCTCTATTGTAGTTCATACCCTGAGCTACGAGTCAAGAAGGACAGCAAAGGTGAGAGCTATGGCATCCCCGGAACAGTGGACCTCCTTCAAAATATGACAATTTCTTCTCAACCGTTGTCAGCATTTGACTGGTGTCCAGAAAAGCTGGGTTTGGCTGTGTGCACAAGCTTTGATCAAACCCTGAGGCTTGTAATTGTCACGAAACTTAACACGTTTTAGCGACACCAACGAAGTTCAAAGCTGTAAAAAAAAATGATATACAGTGTAATTTAAATGCAAGTTCATCGAATTAGTGTTTTAAATAGCGAATTAATAAACGCGTAAATTCGGGAGCTTCTTTCCGTCCCATGCACACAATCTGTCGTTAACTGTGGTAGTAAATAGGTTCTCTGGTATACTGGGTTGAGCAGAAAGTTATTACTGTTGAGCGAGGGCAGTATGCGAATCGCCTATCTTGAAAATATGCAGATATCTTCGAGGGTTGAATGTACATTTGGGCAAGGGCCCCAAGGACTCCAGAAGTTTGCACTGGAGTGGGCGCGATTTCTGAAAATACATTTCCCAGTGCAGTGATCAGGGACACGGGGATGAATGTGGAGGAGAAAGTTAACGTTCTTGAAAACTACCTTATTAGCATTAGAGAAGAACTCGAAGTCATTGAGGAGAGAATTTTCCAGTTAGAGCATCTTGTTCATTGTACGGTTTTTGTAATAAGATTATTACTTCCTCCTTACGTTGCGCAACCTCTAGTTCGGAGTCGTTGCATTGGAACCCTTTCTTTGGGGGGTTCACCTGTACTTATGACTTTCACCTTCGCGGAAACACCTTTGCTGTGATTTGTGTTTGTGGAATGAGTTTGTTAAGTTATTAATTTGAGGGTGAAAAATATATTATTACATAGATTTCAGTTTGAAGATTTTCCATTTTCCCCACCATCTTTCTATTTCGTATCCATTGCAGTTTATTGGCTGAATAGGACTTTCAAATTCATAGTATTCCCCATAAACCACTTTAAATTGTCGCTGGTCGCTCCTGATGGATTTCTGAATTTGAACAGCTCGTTTAGAAAAACTCGCAGACGGTGGGCACCCCTCAGAAAATATTCCTGCTGACGAGAATCATGGTGGGCAGGGAAACGTTCAGTACAAGAAAATCATTGTTTTTCATCCAAACCCGTGGGACTCTGGTGCGGAGGATATTCCTTGGGAAGGGACGGAAAATATTGATCCGAATTATGAAATGACCTTGAAAACAAATTATTATGACCAGTGGCTCGGTATTCAATTGGCAGAGGAAGAAAGTAGACGAAACCGATGCACAAAGACGTGTGAGTTGGGTGAGTCTTAAATTGTTGTAAGTGAAGTTTAGTCTTACAGAGTAACCGTGCCTATCAATAATATACAATTCTTATGCTATTTTCCAGGGCATGCTTGCAATGAAATTCACCAATCACTACTATGCCCGCCCTGCACTGTCCTCTTGCAGAATTTCAGAATATCTTGTAAACACCGTGTGAACGTACTATGCTTCCGGAGGAATACAATAACGTGTTCGTTATGTAGCTCAAAGTGGCACGGCGAGCACAAAGATACGGCAACCACGGTAAGAAATTAGTTCTGCATTCAAGGTCCTCAATTTTTCGCACTATGGTGTAACTGTTTGGAAAGGGTCCTCTGGTTAGTACTGGATATTAGCAAATTACTCTCACAACTTGCTGATAGCGCGACCCCCTCTCCGACATATCTGGAATAATTTTGGGTGGAAGGAACTGGGTGTGGGTTGTGACGAGTACAGTCCAGCTATATTTATGAGATCCAAACTACCTGTGCGTTTAATCCAGCAGAAGCGGGTGTCGCGGTTCGTGGCAGAAAGAATGAGGATGAAATTCGAGATAAACTGGAAGGAAATTACATTATCTGGCTTATCTGTTCCTTGGATAAAAAGCAAATTTGTTTGAGTATTATATATGCTTGGTACCTCAAAGAAATATATCACATGCACCATCCCTCCACGCTCGAACGAGTTGTTTGCCCATAGATAAGCCTTAGTGCGAGAGTTCTTGATGTTCACAGTTAAGGGGAAGGGGAATCCAAAAATTGTGATGCTAACCGATGTGTACGATCTCTACCGAGTTCTGAGTTTCAGATATTTTAACAGGATTTGCTGAGTACGCTGGTGAACGCATTTGCACGGATGGAATCCAGACAGTCTGAACCCGAAAATTCGCACCAAATTATCCAGAAAAAACGAAAGAGGAAGAAAAATAAGAAGTGAATCACTTCACTGAGCAGTAGAAATGTATCGCTTCAAGTGATACATTTCTACTGGTGAGACTGCGGTAGATGTATCTCACGTACTCGTATCATTTTTTTCGACTGAACTTACCCGTAACTAGCGACACAAGCATTTCACAATAGTTACATGTACATGCCAGTATTAGCACAAGATGTGAAGTTCCTTGAAAATTAGGAAACGACAAGCCTCCTTCTCCCTTCTAGAGTGTAAATATAAACGAACAGCAGATATGGATGCTTCACGAATAGTAGCACAAAAACATATTAAGTACCTTTACCTTTCTTCAGCAAGTCACATTACCTCATCAGTATAAATTTAGTATTTTACATCGCGGACACAAACAAGTACAAAACATAGACTGTCAACGTTTAGTTAATTCAAAATGAAGATGATCTCGGGATTTTTCGGCATGTAGATAATGTACATGTATCAAGAACGCCTAACAGAAAATCCACTCGGATAATGAGGCCAAAGGCACTATCAGGGTAACTCAAGTTACGTTTAGACTGTTTTCCGATATAATCCCTCAGATACGATATAACAACGTTACACCTTTAACTCAGGACATAAGAAGGAGTATGCTTAGGTAAATTATTTTCAAAAGACACTTACTTATACTTGACCATGTTTTTATACAAGAAGATGATGTATTTCGTTTCATCACGTTTGAGCCTTTTCAACTGAAACTGACACAGACCAGATATTTTCATAACCGAAAAAGCGCGCTGAGGAACTTTCATAGTTCCGGCGTAGGCAATTTAAATGCAACATCTAAGTTTGACACAACCCAACATAAGCTTTCCTTCTGCAGATACCCTTATCCGAAGGACTACATCAATTAAGGTAAGGTTGGAGTCAGACAGGGGACAATGTATATTTTTATGACTTGTCAGCTCATCATCGGTTCAGTTATGGAAAAACATATGATGATCTAAAATGGAATAAAGTAAAAGTTGGAAGAATGACTCTGAGCCCTAGACTGGGATAAATCTTCAAAAAAATACTCTTGAAAACGTCGACCATCTACAGCACGGAGGATGTCCGATTCACTACAACATTCTAACTAGACTTCATTCTGCAGGATGTGGTAGGCGAGTCCCAGCGCCCAACTTATTTCATAACCATTTACTTTCTTCAACGCCAACAGTGGGGTATGCTTTGCGAGTCCATAGCCGTTGTGAAGCAGGGCACCCATGTACGTTACGTCGAGGCAGAGCAGAGGCAAGTCAGCGTTGACTGTTCGGCATGCTTTCTTTCCCGCATCAAAGTAGTGCTGGAGTGTTAACTTTCCACCTTCCTTCGGATCTACAGCCAAGAAAAACTTAATTCGTGTGACGTTCGATAAATATATTTGGATGTTGAAAACTTAGCTTTTACCGATGAGACCAGCCTCTGCTCCTCTTTCGAAGAAGTAAGAGAACAGTACGACTTGGCGATTCAAGTCTTTAGGCTTAATTACGCCTTTTTGCTCGATCAACTTCACAATTTGGTTGTAACATTCGTCCCAGTCAGCTACGGGTTCCTTACGAACGAAGCCATTGTACTGAACTTTTTCGAATTTCCCATTTTCAACTCCCCTACAACATATTCATTCTATGTCAAATACCTGACGAATAACCTAACCTGTAAAAAAATACGATGACCGCCATGAAAATTTTAGGCTCGTAGGCTTACTTAACAGTATATGTTTCTCCCCCGTGAGACCAGTCCCGACTGATTGCAGGATTCACACACACGCTGTACAAAGTCTTACTACTCGAGTCCGTCTGGTTGAAAGCTAATACCGATTTTCGCACCGTCTGAAGACCCAATCCTAGATAACTGAAGACCCCACAAAATCATGAATACATAAAAGACTGCATTTAATGCATAATACTAGTGTTGATTTCCAGTTCTAACACTACGTCAAATACTTGACATACCTCCGCGTATAAAGCGGCACGCTTTGATGAAAGAGGCTGATATTTTGAACGTCAGATCTAGGGTACAAACCCTCAGTTTCCAACGACGACGCCACAGTTATCTGAGTCGAACCACCACCCAAATCTAAAGCTGCCACAGTTTTTGACACTGGACCACCAATGCGATCTATTTCAAACCATCAAATTAGTTCAAGAGAATTAAATAAAAATTAGTGCAAAGTAATGGATTACCCAAGAGGAAATTAACAGTAAACCACGAGAAAATCCCTTCGTCCACACCATCCATGATCCCAACAGCATTTTCTACCGGGCGGAAACCACTTGCGTTTATCACTTTTGAAACCTGCAATGAAATTTTTTTAATGAAGCTCGATTTGTTATCCTTTCTGCCTCGTTTCCATTTCACAGACTAACAGCTGCAAGAATCGCTTCAGCTTTGGCTGCGGGAAGGAGTCGCAGCCCTGCAGTTGCTTTCAGTGTAATCGGTGTGGCACTCCAAAATTCTTTGGGAATGAAGTCTTTCGCCTTTTGCAGAAGAATTTGAATTCCTTCAGCACCCTTTTCGGGATTGTCCGCAAATGATGATAATCCAGGTTTAATTTCCTCAAAAAGCTGGGCTTTGAGCTTTAGATTTCGATCTGTGCAGAAAGATGATTGCAAATGGATGTAGAGCAATCACAACGGAAAGTAGAAGAACTTATTCTAAATGAATGATAATGTGTTCACCTTTAACTGACTGATGAAATGCAAAAGCAGACACACGAGACCCCGTGGATCCAGCATCAAGCACCACCGCATACACTTTTCTTTGAAGACCAAAACGAAGGTGAAAATTTTCGTCCCACCAATTCACACTGTGATTGGGCATAGAGGGGCTTCCACTCAAACTAGCCCAGTATATCAAAGAAATCACAAGAAGGACAATGACTATTGTGGACCGACGGGTAAACACTGATGGCCGCAACATGTTGTCACTTGCGAGCCTCGAATTTTGATCCTGTTTGGAATGACTCGCACCGTTCACCGAATCCTCTTTACCGACATTCTTCTGCGATCTTTTCCGTGCAGCTGAATCACTCATATCTTCTGTTAAGTTGAGCTAAAGCCTAGTCAGGATTTCAGAACAAAAATTATTGTTGTATGGTATAGTAATACTTTCACAATAGACCATAATTTCCATTCGGGCTCTTAAACCCCTTCAACCTACTGTTATACCGCAGACACAACTACGTGAGTAGAAGGAAATTTATTAGCTCAGCTACTTCGCTAAATCAGTCTAGAAAAAGCAGGAAAAGGTAAATAGAACCGCATGTGGTTACACAAAGTAGTATTCATCAAGCTCACACTCGAGACTGAATTTAATCAAACCCATCATTCAACCTATAACCTATAAACATTCCACATAGGCAATGCCGTCAACCTAACACTGTAAAATAAGCGCTGCAGGTACAAACGCTACTAAACATTAAAGTACAGCAGAAAAGTATGATATGGTTAGACTCACTCAAGGAACTAGGAACAGAATTTAGTTTCCTACCAACATATACTTAAGCTTCATAATACTCGGTACACCGTCGAGTTGACGAAATTGTAGTTTCACAAGTCACTCTTCAGTCTTCAGTAAGAACAAAATAATCTAACAAGACCTAACACGATCTAAGTTCAAAACTAAAACCGAAGATTCTTCATGTATGCAGAGTTGTAAAAATTTACATAAGTTCTGAATCCAGCAGAGCTTCGCTTCTGTGGTTGATGAATAGATCAG
>VYYI01001877.1:0-17157 GCA_021029175.1 Bilobella aurantiaca
GGTCAAGACGACCTTCCTGTTATTCAAAATATTACCCTACGACTTGGAGCTGGACATCCAATTTTCGTCCTTGGCCCAGTTGGGTCTGGAAAGGTAAAGTCTCGGAAATATTCCAAATCGTTCGTTAAAGATAAGTTTGAATTAAGGAAATTAGTAATCATTTTTACTCGTGTTGAAGTGTTGAATTTCAAAATTGGCTAAAATAAGAAGAAGAATTAGAAAAAAAGAAAGAAAGAAAATTAGCTCCTGGTTGGAATTAATAGAAATGTATTTGTTTTTTTCTAGAGCTCTCTTCTTAATGCAATTCTGGGGGAATTAGAGACTATTAACGGTAAAATTGACGTTGAAGGAAGATTGACGCTTGCGGCGCAAGCTCCATGGGCCTATACTGGCACACTCCAAGAAAACATTCTGTTTGGCAAACCCCTAAGCCAACCCTGGTATCAGCAAATTCTGGACGCTACAGCTCTTGTCCAGGATATTCAAAAATTCCCAGCTGGAGACTTGACGCCCGTTGGAGACAAGGGAATCACCCTCAGCGGTGGTCAGAAGGCACGTATAAACTTAGCAAGAGCTCTTTATGCAGACGCAGACGTGTGTCTGCTTGACGATGTTCTCAGCGCCGTAGATCCTCGCGTGGGGCAAGAAATCTGGAAAAAAGTTGTCAAAGGCCTTCTCAAGGAAAAGTGTCTATTAGTTGCCACCAACCAGGTCCAATTTGTTGCAAGTGACGACCATGTTCTCCTTTTAGAAGCAGGGAAAGTAAGTAGTGAATGTTGAAAAGTAGCTAAGTCTTTCATCAAATTATTCATTTTATTAACTACGAATATTCAAGGTACTAACCAATGAATCAAATAGGTTATTCGACATAAATGAAAATGTATAAAATATTATAATGCCTAAACAGGCCTTTAAATAAGGCAAAATAATTGGACAATTTCTCTCAAGTTTTTCAGTCATTTGGTGTATAATTAATTACTTGAACAAATTCGAACATAGGATACTTGACGGTTTAATTCAAATTCCGATTGGTTTAATTTGTCGATTTCATTAAACAAAATAGGTCAAGGACTTCGGACTACGTTCCGATGTGGAACAACGCCATCCTGACGAATTCAAGCAAGCTCACAAAGGCGAACAAGACGACCAATCGGAGGAGGTCTTCTCACTAAACTTCCAGACTTCAGTTAGGTCTGAATATTTTGCTTTTATTAAAAACCGTATTATTCTCTGGAAGATCTTCCAGGCTGAATAGTAACTATCCCAAACAAACCATGGTTAGCATAGTCCCTCGTAATAGTGGACATTTTCAATTGTCTTGTTACACTGTGACTACTGCATGAACATCGTCTTTAAATCTTTACGTAGCGTTCCTTTGCAGAAGAAAATTGTTCTTAAAAAGTAGTCAATACACTAGCCAAACCAACCCGTTCTACTTCAATGGTTCCCAGAATTTAAAATCAAGATTCCCCTGTCCAAGGAAGGGCTGGTTTGGGTAGTTTCCTCAAAAAAATGACATTTTATACGTAAGGCTCTTCAGCTGGATAGATGCCCGTTATACGACAGCGACCATTTAGAGAGCAAATAGTTTAATTTTTTTTGCTTTATTAGTTCCAAGGTCCGTTAATAGAGGCAAGCTTTGTCCTTTATCTGGCGTGTTCTAAAAGAACGCTTAAATATATTGAGCGATAATTTTAATACTAATTCAGGCCAAAACGGAGTTTAGCCATCGACTCGGAATCGGATCCACTAATTCCATCGGCTGGTGCTTCATTACGGGAGGATCGTCGAGCCGGGCTCGTTGGGCTAGGGCTCTGCTGGCGGTACTTAAGGGCCGGAAACAGTATGCCAAGGCTCGTGGTAGTCGTGTTTCTCCTAATTCTGTCACAAGCTGCCATGAGTCTCTCCGATGTATGGCTAACCCAATGGTAAAGTTTGTATAATTAGTTATCGATATTATACGTAACTTCCTATACAAGCTAAGCTAACACCAAGTATTCTCTCCGATAGATTTTAATACAAATATTAGTTACAAACAATTTACAATAGCATTATTTAGAAGTTGAGAACTATTTAACGCCGAAAAATGCTAAAATCTCCATAACTCTTTGATATAAAAATCTATTGAAGAAACTATAAAGATCGTTGCTGGGTAATCTTTGCTAAGAATCTACAACAACATTTTGCCGATTTTTATGAATTTTACTGCTTAGCTAATTTAATTTATTTAAATGTTTTAGGACAAATTCAAGCGACAGTAAAAAATCCGAGGGCCCATCTTTCTACCCAATCGTATACACGTCACTTATAATTTTCGACTTTGCAATTGGATGGATCTCCAATTACTTTTATTTTATTATCGGCGTTTCGTCCGGCAAAAAACTACATTCGAGCGCGCTCAAGGCTCTGATACATACTAAATTAAGTTTTTTCGAACAAAATCCATCCGGTACAAAAATTTCTGCAATAGCATTTCTTATATACAAAAATTTCTGCAATAGCATTTCTTGTGCTTTCAAATTAAAATGATACACCCCAAATCGTTGTCATGCTAAATTTTAGGTAATTTCAACGTTATGAGGAGATACTGCATTATCAATTGCGTGAACCTCGAGCAATCTTCGTTACTCGTGTGGAAAGCATTTTCCAAAATTGTTTTGTCGACATTTTGAAGTTATTGAATCCCCCACAGTTTCCAAATAAACAACTTATTTACAAATTGGGTGTATCATTTTAATTTGAAAGCACTGTATATTCCAGTGTAATGTACTTATTCAATTTAAATTTACAGGACGCATTCTAAATCGGTTCTCCAAGGATATGTCTAATGTCGACGAGTACCTGGGACTGACGCTCTATGGTGTTATCAATGTAGGTCCAACACTTTCAAAGCTTGCAAAGTTACAAAATTTGGAAAAACAAATTCTTTTTTTTTTCGTTTTCAGTGTGGTTTACAAGTTTTTGGCGTCATAGTGGTCGCGTGCTATCTCAATCCCATCCTAATTGTACCCTCAATAATTTTATGTGCCTTGTTCTACTCCATGCGCAGGTTCTACCTGTCAGCATCATCTGATATTAAACGCTTAGAGGCAATTGGTAATGGAATTTGATCATATTTCTTAAAAAAAGAGTTGTATCGGATAAATATTTGTCATGATACAATTTGATAATTGTTAAGCGAATTTAACGATTTGTTAAATTCACTCTAGCTCGGAGTCCGGTGTACTCACTTCTCAACGTGGCCCTGGAAGGGATAACGACTGTACGGGCTTTTAAACAGGAACAATTTATGTTGGATACATTTTTCAAATTGAAAGATGCTCATTCGCGGACACTGTTTATGTTCGTTTTCACCTATACTTGGTTTACGCTGGTTCTCAGTCTGTTGAATCCTATCATTTCAATGCGTTGTGATAGTGTCATTTGTATACCTAGTTTCAGGTGGGTAGCGATCGAGCTGATTACCTTGCAGGGCTGGAAGAAGATTTCAAGCTTTTACCTATAAAAAGACTGTTGATTTTAGACAAGGCTGCTGCTGCCTTAATTATAACATCCATTTTTACTGTGAGCGAGATGTTTAGCGCCGCAGTGCAAAGGACTGCCGATCTGGAGAACGACCTTGTTTCCGTAGAGCGTATTGTAGAGTACGCTGAACTTCCCGTTGAAGGGAAAGACGGTGGAACAGGAAGATGGGTCAACGGGTCTGGAAGCGTTGACATGGACAAACTGGAAATCAAATATGGAGACCATAATATCGCACTGCGCGGCGTCAGTTGTGGCATTAAAGGAGGAGAGAANAAGACGGTGGAACAGGAAGATGGGTCAACGGGTCTGGAAGCGTTGACATGGACAAACTGGAAATCAAATATGGAGACCATAATATCGCACTGCGCGGCGTCAGTTGTGGCATTAAAGGAGGAGAGAAGGTAAAAAATCACTAAATGACTTAATGGATTACCACTTTTGTATAATGTAGTTAATGCGCTGATGCGCAAGTAAAGATTCCCAAGTAACTTTCCCCAGTAATGATGTTGAACTCGGTTATGTTCCAGGTTGGAATTATTGGTAGAACAGGAGCTGGGAAATCGTCAATTGTAGCTGCCCTCCTGCGTCTGGTGGAGCCCTCTGGCGGACGAATTCTTATCAACGGAAACGACACTAAGTCGCTGCTATTGCGGGAACTCCGCTCAAACATTTCCGTTATTTCGCAGACGCCAGGATTCCTCAATGGAACACTACGTAAGAATCTTGATCCCTTTGATGAACATAGCGACGGCGAAATCTGGAGCATTTTAGGATCTCTAAACCTTACTGCCAAAGTCAAAGAGAACCCAGATACGATTTATCAAACGGTGAGTGAAAGCGTTCTGTAAAATAAAATTTCAAATAAAAATATTTAGTTGTTAGCAATTACCTAATCAAATTTGTCACATTTTAGGTGGATATTGGCGGTGGAAACTTTTCTCAAGGGGAACGCCAACTAATTTCACTTGGTAGAGTTCTATTAAGCAAAAAACGAATTGTAATCCTGGATGAAGCGAGTGCTAATTTAGATTTCAAGTAAGATATTTTATTTTCATTTCAATCGCGTGATTTTGCCTAAATTTTTTAAGTGTTATACTTAGTACTGACGAAGTAATCCAGAGCGTAATCAGAGACAAATGCGAGAATGTCACCGTCATTGCCATTGCCCACCGGTGGGAAACTATACTGCATTACGACCGAATTTTGGTACTTGAAGATGGCAAAGTTGTGGTACGTTAACTTTTTATATTTTTTTAATTGGCACTTAATCATGCCACTTATTTTGACATTTTAGGACTTTGATACTCCCGATGTTATTTTCAGCCGACAAGGGAATATGGAGCTTTAAAAATATTTAATTTATTCAAAACATAAGTTCCTCCGATATAATGCAATGGAGTTAAGATTTTAATTGACACTTTTGATATTTTATAAGGGATCCAGCAAGCTCAGAATAAAATTACTTTTTCACATATTAGAATTAAAAGTCAATGCATAATAAACCAGTTATTCCGGTCAAGTCCCAGAGGAATTTTTTTTGAAGTTTGACTAACTTACGTACGAGTTTTTTTTCAAGTTCTTCAAATTGGATAAGATTTTAGTAACAAAGGATTTGTATTTCAGTAAAAAAAAATGCTTAAACTAAAAACAAGAATAGCCTAGTGACACGCACTGGTCAAACCTGTAAGCTAAAATCATATAACATGCCCTTAAAGTTATCTGATTGTTCCGAGGTCAACTTTTAGTCCCAGACTGTTGAAATTAAATCCCAGTCCAGTCAGTTTAAGTGGAAAGAATAAATATGCATAGCATTACGAAAACCACATTTTAAGAAACCAGTTACTATTATAAATAGCTCAAACACATCAAGGCAATTAAAACGATACCAGGCGTCCTACACGAGGCCAAAATTTGCGACACGTTTTCTTTTAAATTTCTGGCAAGCAATAGTGCGGCCTTAAAATTCATGCCAGCGTCAAACGACAATGATCATGAAAATAAAACTGGGTCCAATATTTCAACTAAGGAACACTTTTAATTGGTTTTACTTCAGTTTACAGGAGGTAGGTTTAAAATTAACTGTTTTTAATTGCATTAAAAGCGACTGTAACGATAGAAATTTTTATTGTTAACTACAATTAGCAATGGCTGATTATTAAAGTATTAGTTTTTTCCTGGATACTATTTTTCGCTAAATATTTGACATCCTGCGAGGAGTGATTCGTAGCCAAAGTCCGTTAAGTGGTTTGAAGTGGGCTGCATTAAGTTTTGATGGCATTTCTGTTTTAGCACATGGTTCCAATTTGAAATTCAAAATTAAATTTGCAAGTGCGGCTTTGGTCTCACTTAGGGCGAATCGCGTTGCAATACAACTCCTCGGACCGACTCCTAAATTCCAAAACGTTTTGAGATATTGGAATTACAGTTAAAATGACAATACATTTTTGGATTTAAAAAGAATACAATTCATGGGTGCCACTAAACTTACCAAATGGTATATTAGCATATGGATTGATTTTTCCTCTATTCGGAGGACTGAAGCGCTCCGGATCAAACTTGTCAGCATTCGAAAAATTACCTATATAATTTCATACGAAACATATTTACGAAATTCAAAGTCAAGCGTAGAAAACCACTGAATTTATTTGTGTGTTTCATACGTTCATCTCGCTGGAGTCCATACTGTGGCACGACGATTAATGTATCCTTTTCGATTGTTAGGTTAGAGTTGGGCACTCGAAAGGGCTTTACAGTCATCCTCTCTAATTTTAAACTATTCGGCCACTTTCTCAACGTTTCTAAAATGACCTTGTCCAAATACTCCAAGTTCATCACAGTGTCATAATCCAATTCCCCATCGTGCCTCGAAGCAGCCTCCTGGAGATTCCAAATGCAGCGTTTCCTGTATCTCCGGATGCATTGCTAGTTCGTACGCCGCCATTACGAGCTGGGAGACAACGGTCGTGACTCCCGCAAAGAAAAAAAGTAGACACTGAGCCAAAACCAAGTCGTCCGTCAATTGAATTTTTGAGTGCGCGCTTTTGATTTCTTGATCTTTTTCGAAGGCACTTAGGGCATCGGTCTCGCTTGCAATATTTTGGGACACCATAGTAGTACGAGCTTCGATTAATAGCTGCAACAAGTCATCCCTCTTTTCCCCAGTTCTCTCCCTGTGCTCAATTGTCTTGCCAATTACTTCTCGAAAGAATCCAACGGCTTCTTGATCTGTTAACGGAATGTTCAGAATCTCAAATATTTTGGGAAAGGTGAGACGTAATTTGAAGCGTAGCTGATTCTTGAACCCAGCGAATTGATTTTGAAACCGCCGCGCATACTTCCCGAATTCCGATTCTTCTTTGGAGAAGCTGGAGCTCTCGAGTCCGAATGCGCAGGACGAGATGACGTCCATGCTGTACCGGGTCATGAGATCATGGAACTCTGGGTCGACGCCAGATTCAAGCTCGCTTCGGATGAAGGATTCCAATTTCTTGGAAGCGTCATTGAAAATTGAATACATCCGACGGATCTTGCCAGAGGAAAAGGCGGGTGTCAGGGTTGACCTCAAGTCCTTCCAAAATTGACCTTTCGTATGGGTCAGAATTAGCCCGAAGAGTGGATCAGTCTTATCCAAATTACGCCACTCGTCGATCGACGAAACAGTCAAAATCTTTCACCTAAATTCAGACAATTTCCGTTAAATTAAATGCCTAAAATATGGCCTTAAATCATGAAAGATATGCCATTTTTTAAATAATATTTTGTAGATTTACCATGATGTGCTTGATGAGCTCTAGATCTGTTACATAGAGGACCGGAAGTGAACCCTCCATGTACCCAGCATACCGTTCGTACCCTTCAGTCTTAATGGCATCGTAAAGTAGAAATTCGTATTCGTGGCGTGGTAGCGTCCATGATGAATTTAACTTGGAAATGTCGAAAACAGGCACTCGCCTCCTTGGCCAGTAGGTTTTCAATTTGACCCAATTAAAAAATTTGTCGCTGAAAAGCCATGCCACCAGCGTCAAAATTATAAAAATCCAGTACATTTTGAAAAGTCCCTGCTTCTTCAGCTTTCAAATTCAACTCAAAAGATATTCAACAATTTTCATTGCATTATGGAAACCGGTTTGTATTGGAGTCAGAGCCAAGAAGGGTATCACTTTCCAGCAACAAATTTTTTATATTCGACTCTGATTTCAAGCAACTTAAATCCCGAGACCGGTAGGAAGAAATGCAGGGAATTAAAAATGCATGCGTGATTCGCTTTTAAATCACGTGATACCACGATACCAGAATCAGAAACTGCTCGTTTGGATCCGACACGGATAAAAAAGATATAAACTAAGATAAACAAAATCAATTGATGAAAACGTAAGTAATGCGTTGCAAAAAAAAATCAGTTCAAATAGCTTGAAGCATTAGGGTAAAAAGACAAATCGATTTATTCACTTGATTTATTCTTTTCAATTTCACTAAAATATGGATGACCATACGCTCTAAAGTCAACAATTGAGTTTTAGAGCTTCAAATAAGAAAACCGTAATTTTTTTCAGATGTTAGACCAACAAGGCTTAAAATTTTATTTCATGTCCAATTATTGCGCTTGGAAGAGGACTTCAAAATCGACGCTTCACGTTTACAAGAAGCTGACTTCCAAGGGCATACGCTTCCGGGGTTTCGTTGCAGGGACTAAACATTGAACTTACGGAGGATCTGGACCAATGTAATCTTAAGTTCTGCTTTCGCAACTCGATACGCAATACAGTTGCGCGGTCCCGCACCTAGAAGTGAATTAAATATTATTAGTTAAAAAATGGTATCGATGAGTTCAATCAATTAATATAGGTGTGAAATATTTTACCAAATGGGATATATGCGTAAGGATGGCGTTTTTTAATGTTTTCGGGACTGAATCTCTCCGGATCAAATTTCTTCGAGTTTGGATAAATATCTGAAAAAAAAAACTTGAAATAAAAAAAAATTGAAGAACTATAATTTCAATTTCCTCTTACCTTCGTCGTGCTGAATTGCATGCACTGGTACAACAATTTGTGTATTCTTGGGAATGGTGACATTGTACTTGCTTAGTTTGATTTCCGCATTGGTTCTTCGCTCCAAATGCATAATTCCGTACTTGCGAAATAGTTCATTGACAACTTTGTTCAAGTAGTCCAATTTCAAAATGGAGTCAGTGCTCGGGTTGGCTTCATTGTTTACTAAAACTTGAATTTCACGGTAAGTATTTTCTTGGACTTCTGGGTTCATCGCGAGCTCGTAAATTATGCAAGCAAATGCTTCGAGCATATTGCTAGTTTGAGCGATGAAAATACTTAAAGCGCTCCCCACCATGTGTTCTTCGCTTGGTACAAATTTCGAGTTGTTGTGTACTAGTGCCGTGTTCACGCTTCCAGATCCAGCCTCGATTTCTTCCTGCTCTTCGGTATCATTTTTTCCAGAATTAGCTAGCATTGTCATTCTGCCCGTAAAGGTGTTCCAGTTTGTACTTTGTCCATTCTCCAAATTTTGCCTGCATTGCCTTAGAACCGTCCGGAAGTATTCGACTGCAGCCGAGTTGAATGCGGGTACTTTGAAAATGTTGGCGGTCCAAGGGTACCTCAGAATGATCCTCCATTTCCAAAGTTGAATTGAAGAGAATTGAGGATGTAGCTTGCGCACCCATGGAAAGAAGCCGCTAGGTGGCTCTTCATAGCATCCACTCTCTATCCCAAATATGATTTTCACGGAGATATCAGCCGTAAATCGGTGCAGAATCGGCCGGATATCAAGTTTATCACCCACAGCTTCGTCCAACAAGTGAATTAAATGTTTGCCTGATTCTAGGATCATAGGACACATCTCGCGAATTTTTCCAGTTGTAAACATTGGATTTATTGCGGATCGAATGTCTTTCCATTCTTGATTCTTGGCGTGGAACAACGCTTTTCGACCAACGGGACAGCTTAGCTCGAGCAGAATTGAGGCGACGGTTGACGCAACTCATGAAATCTTTAACCTGAAGAGTAAACATTCACCACCCAGTTGATTGGATTGAATTAAAAGGTTCAAAACTTCTTTTTAATTTTGAAAAGAGAAATAATCAGAACTTGAAATTTCATTGGAAAACTTACAAATATCTGTTCCATAAGATCAGCTCCGTAAACGTATAGTAATGGAACTCCATTTTCAAAAATTCCTGCAAACTCCTTGTTGCCCCTCCTTTTCATCTCTTTGTACTTGGAAATTTCGATATCATATCGTTCGAAAACAGAGTGTTGTCCAAACTGAGAAAGGCCCAATGCATCGGTGTCTACAAATGGAATATTGTGCCGTGCCCAGTAGCTCTGAGGCGTATCGCTGGAAAAACGCTTCAGCAGAAAAAGGAACAATGCCGCAAAGGCCAAAAGCAGGGCTGCTTCCGTGAACATGATCAAAAGGTGTGTCGAAAATGTCCAGAAAATAGATGGTAGTTCAGGCAGCACTGCAACCAAGAAAAAGCGTGGAGCTGCGGTTCCTGACCAATTCCAGAATGAAATTAACATGCAATGAAAAAACATCTTGAGACATTTCGAAGCTGAAAACCGGTTGTACATCCATTTATGGTTTGAAGCATCATCGTCGCTTATCAGGTTAGAATTTTGGTATACTAAATGATTGTGCATTCCATAATATTTCAGTAGGGTTTTGGATTCAATTGGTAAAGCATTGAATCCACCTCATGCTTCATCTCGATGCGATATAGAAAATTACATCAAATAGATTTTGCTTCATATTTTATTCTCAATAAATGTAATCAGCAATTTCATTTTGCAATAAGATCAGCTTAATATTAAGCAAAAGTAAAGATGGCAATCGCTGCTGTGTCTTCATATTCAACTTTTATTTCGGTTATTACGTGCAATCGTCTGCTAAGAAATGAGATATAAGGTTTATATCGTCTACAGTTCTCAAGAATACAAGAAATTTTCAGAAATCATGCGAAGAAAGCAAAAGTGTAAAATTTCAAGTTGACTAAACTAATAATTACACAGAGAAGGAGCGGGTCAATTTTTATAGCTGATTTTCCTAGTAAACTTAATTTTTAATGGCAGGAAACAAATTTTTAGCAAAAGCTGAAATCGTTTGTTGCTCACGGAGTTTGCCACGCGGGATGACGATGCCAAGTTCCTTCGAAAGTCTATTCGTAATTTCAAGCTCCATAAGGGAGTCCATGCCATAAAGCGACAGCGCATGCCCCCTGTCAACAGCTTCGTCGTCCGGAAGGGACACGTACATACGGAAACACTTTTCAATTAGCGTCTCCAGCAGAGACAATTTTTCAACACCTTCGGCATTCTTCACGTTGAGCGCTAGTTCGGCAAGTACGTTACGCTTCTCCTCTTTTGCGCCGCCATCTTTCTTTGCACCCTTCGCGCGCCCGCTCGCGAGCTTATGCTCTCGAATTTTGGAAAAGTAGGTATTGAGTCTAGGATAGGATGTAATGCCCATTTTCTCTTCGTCAAATTTAATGATGGTCGATTGCTCTAGACCTAGTCGAAGGGCCCTCTCCAAGGCCCGAATACCCTCTTCAGCGCTGAACCAATGAATGCCACTTCGCTGCGTCATTTGGTTCATTTGTTCCGGGGAAAGGTGGTTCACTGCAATGCCCACATCCGACCAACCTCCCCAGTTGATACCTGTGGCGGGGAGCCCTAAATTGTTTACTCGATACTTGACAAATGTGTCCAAGAAATTGTTTGCTGCAGTGTAAGGAGCCTGGCCAGCGAACCCGACATTACAAGCGATCGAGGAAAAGAGAACAAAGTAGTCGAGGTCAAGGTCTAAACTTTCATTATGCAAATTCCAAGTACCATCGACCTTGGACTGAAAAGCTTCCTCAAAGGACCCAACATTAAGCCCACTGATGACGCCATCTTTCAAAAGACCCGCTGAATGGAAAATGCCCTTAAGTGGTGGTTGTTTGGCCTTAATTTGGCTAAACAGGGCCTTCACAGTCGTTGGCTCACCTACATCGGATAAAATTACTGCTACAGAGTCACCAAATTCCTTCAGTTTTTCTATAATGAAGGGATCCGTCGGTTGACGCCGCCCCGTTAGAATAACCTTGCCAGCACCTTGCTCCAGCAACCAAGAGGCGACAACCATACCAATACCACCAAGGCCCCCGGTGATCAAATAGGAGCTTTCAGCCTTAAATAGTCGAGTTTTATTGCCCATTTGCAGGACAAACTTCCCGATGTGGTTACTTTCACTGAACTCATTCAACGTTTTTGTAATATGATCAATCGTGGTGACCTTGTGGGGCATACCGCGAACTTGACCTGACTCTAGCAGCTTTTCGATTGCGCTCAGGTCCGAAAAGTCATCGTTCAAAAGGTCATAATGTGTGTAAGCTACATCGGGGCGGAGGCGTTGGACCTCGGCGGTGGTCCACGTATCAATTTTACTCATTTCAATGAACCTTCCTCCACGGTTTTTGCAAACGAGGGCTAAACTAGCCTCTTTGAAACCTTCAGCAGTGATTGTGTTAACTACTAAATCAATTCCCTCACCGTTTGTTGCCTTCAAGATTTCCTGCTCGAATTTAGTATCACGTGAATTGTATACGTTATTTATACCAACCACGGTTCGCAAATATTCACGTTTTTTCTCACTTCCAGCCGTTACAAAAATTTCAGCGCAAGCGTACTTGGCGACCTGAATAGCTGCTAACCCGAACCCGCCCGAAGCTGTGTGAATTAGGACACGGTCCCCGCGTTTTAGTTTCCCGGCAACAAAGACGCCCAAGTAAGCGGTACATAGGGCGATTGGAAGGGTTGAACCTTCATCGAAGCTCATCCATGATGGAATTCGGAATACAAATCCAGCCCGTTCTAAAGTCAAATGGCTTTCCATTGGTAAGTGACGATGGTAAGCACCGCATACTCGATCGCCTAAAGAAAACCGTGAGCCTGGAGCCACTTTGTCAATGGTACCAGCAAAGTCTGTGCCCATCACCGTGTTCTCGTGACCTAAAAGGTCACGGTGAATTGCAACGTCAATGAAGTTGAGCGAGACGGAATGAACGTTAATTATTGTCTGGTTTGGCTCAAATTGCTTTAGAACTACTGGTTCGTATCGTTTCTGTACTCCGCTTCCGGTTGAAGTAAGCCCAAAGGGCACAAGAGGAATTTGAAATTCTCCAGGAGCAAGCGTAGGCTTAAGGGGCAACAGCCTAGCGCATGAAACAATGCCGTCACGAATTACGAGTTCACGCTCAATACCAATATGGCGGATTTGGTTGCAGATCTGAGTAGCAATCTTAGCAGGTTCCAGGATCTGCGTTGGGTCCAAATCCACTCCAGTTACAGAAATATGAGGATTCTCCGTAACAAAACTTTTAAGGGCTCCTTGAAGAGTTGTGGAGATAAAGTTCGGTGCAAGTGGACCACTAGCACCATAAATTGACCCTTGCGTCACAGCCAAAAAATTTTTTGAGTCAGAGAGCGTACCTACAAATTTTAAGGTATTCAAGAATCCACCAATAAAATTGCTAGTTACTGCCTTTGCCAAGTGCCCCGAACCATTCGTGGCCTCATCGCCTAAACCCCAAAGACTAATAACTCCCTCAACCTTAGGACATTCCTTTGCCAACATTTCGTAGTGCGATAAATCGTATGGATTGATCGTGATATTGGGCTTGCCGACTTTAAAGTGGATACCGCAAGTTACCAGCCTAATGTCAACTCCGATGTCGTTAGTGAGCTGCTCATGTAAAGCTACTGCAATGCTAGCTGCCTTAGGTGGTGTGAATATTAGATACTGATGGACGTAACCATTTTGAATTTTGTTCACATTTTCATCGCTGTCTTCAGCCGCTGGAAGCGGAATCCAGGACTCGGTATAGAAGTCAGGCATGGGCAAATTTCCTGTGAGACTCGCCTCAAAGTCTTGTTTGGTAGTAATAAGGGGTACAACAGCGCAAGCTGCAATAAGTGACCCTTCGCTGTCATATAGTTCGGTACAATCCGGATTTTTCTTGTCCAGTTTAAGGTAGAGTGGAAGCTTCGCATCTGACTGGTGCTTATAGATATGGAAGTATTTAAATTGGGCCGGAAGGCTTAGGCTTGGGAACATCTTGTATTCACCAGTCTCGAAATCCATACTTGCGCTATGGACCATGGCGTCAATAACCACTGGATGCAGGATGTGCGCTTCGGAATCTTCGGGTGTCTTGATCTTAGCAACTGAATAGTTGTCCCAAAGCGGCCAAAGCGTGGTGATACTTTGGAACAACTCTTCATATTCAAGCCCACATTCTGCAGCCTTCGGGTACATACCAACGCTGATCCCATCTTGACCCACAAAAGTCATGTCAAGAGCTGGAGGTGAAATTAGTCGATCTGTTTTATGACGCAGCGATCCAGTGAAAACCTTTTCCAGCGTATCTTGTTTCCTGATCCAAAGAGTAGCATCGTGTCCATCGGAATCATCGCTTTCTTGCAGGGTTACCTCAATGTCAGCCTGCTTCCACTGTTCAAATTCGAACGGCTTCAGAAGCGTGACATCCGTCACAGACAAGTTTTCGTAGTGGAGATATTTTTCGATATTAAGAAGCATTTCTACAAAGCAGGATCCTGGAAGAATGAGTCGACCTAACATAACGTGATCCTTGATAAAGCTGACCTGAGGATGCGCCGGAGACAACGTATTTTTAAATGCGGGCAGCGTCGAATGAGGCGTCGTGAATGCCCAGCCCAGAAATGGATGAACAAACTCGTTCTGAGATCCACCTGGAGAATCCGTTGCCGTCGCCAAGTTGTACACGCGCTTATTGAAAGGATAGAACGGAAGGTCAATGACCCTTGGCTTTTGACCGGCATGCAGAACCAACCAATTGATAGGCCCGTTCCAAGATGTATAGATTTTAGAAAGGCTTTTCATGAGTGTAGGCCAACCGAATTGGTCAGCGGCCCTTAAGCTGGGGCAAACTGTGATGTTCTCGACCCCTGTTTCGGACAGAAAATTGAGGAGAGCTGGCTGAGGCCCAACTTCAACGAAAACTTTTGGAGGAACTTCCAAATTAAGAACAGTTTCCAGTCCTTTTTGGAACAGAACCGGCTGTCGCATGTTCTCAAGCCAGTAGGTGGCGCTGAACTCTTTTTGAACCTCTCCAGTGACGCTGGACACAAACGTACAATTAGGGGGGCTGAATTTTACGGATTCGAAAACTGGCCGGTAGGCTTCCAAAATCTTATCGACTTGTCTAGAATGGAAAGCATGCGTAGACCGAAGCACCTTAACCTTGAGGTCGTTCTTGGCTTCTAGCACAAAAGTTTTGAATACTGCCAATGACTCTCTGGGCCCAGAAACAACACACTGTTCCTTGGAATTAACAGCAGAAAGGTCAACCCAATGCGGCGCATGACTCGAATTGAAAGAG
This sequence comes from Bilobella aurantiaca, assembly GCA_021029175.1. Lineage (NCBI taxonomy): Eukaryota > Metazoa > Arthropoda > Collembola > Poduromorpha > Neanuridae > Bilobella > Bilobella aurantiaca. The sequence continues at coordinate 14,945 of VYYI01001877.1, forward strand.
TGGATCAGCGGAGTTAGAAAGTCTTTGTCTGTGCTCACCGCCATCATGCCACCGGATTCCATAGTTTCTACCAAAGCTGCTCTACAACAAATTATATTAAGGGCGTCTTTGAATGAGAATACTCCTGCCGTAACAGCGGCGCAGATCTCTCCTAAACTGTGACCAAGGACAACAGAAGGTCGGATGCCCAAAGCCTCTGTCCAGAACTGAGCTAACAGGAATTGAATGCAGAAAATGGCGGGTTGCCTCCACTTGGCACTCAGCGAATCGAATACTTCCTCGTCTTCCCACAGAAGTTCGGCAATGCCCTTCCCCGTTACAGACTTAAATGTAGAGGCACAAGGTTCATACAGGGCTCTAAAAATAGGAGACCCATCATAAAGACCCTTTGCCATTTCGAAGTACTCTGAACCTTGGCCAGTGAACAAAAATGCGATGGGCTCGGTGGGCTGTCCAGGGACAAGCTTCACGTCACCCTGAAAGTCAAATTCTGACTGGCTCAATTTGGAAATCGCGTCAAGTCTATCTCTCGCCAGAATCGCAATTCGCTTGGCGTGGTGGGTACGCGTTGTTTGAAGACTGTATGCAAATTCAGTCAAATCAGGGGATTCGTACTCTAGTTTATGTTTAAGTTTTTCGCACAAAGAAGTCAAAGATTTTTGTGACTTGGCAGAAATCGGTATGAAATGCAAAGGCAACCTCTGTTCTTGCGGTAAACTATTCTGAATAATTTCTGAATTAATGTGAGAAGGCGGAGCTTCAGCTAAGACTACGGCAACATTGCATCCGGTGAGCCCAAAATTGTTAAACGCGGAAAGTCTAGGCATGCCATTGGAACTTGAGGACCACTCAACAGACGTATTTGGAACATAGGCAGGGATACTATCGAAGTCAATTTTTGGATTAAGCTTTTTGAAATGCACTGTTGGGGGGACCTTACCGTGCTTGAAGCACAGAAGCGTGTGAAGTAGACTGTGAATCCCTGAACTTGCAAGGGTGTGACCAAAATTAGTTTTAGGGGATGAGATAATTAGGGGTTCGGGGCGGGGAACCGTCGGATTACCAAAAACTTCTACGATTCCCTTTGCCTCAACGGGGTCCCCTACGCGCGTTCCCGTCCCGTGCGCCAAAAAGTAACTAATATCGCCTGCATCTACCTCCGCATCTTTCAGAGCATTTCGAAGAGCCTCAGCTTGCAAAACTGGGTTGGGCGTGCCAAAACTTCGGCTAAACCCACAATTATTCGTGGCCACGCCCTTAATTACCCCGAGAATTCGATCGCCATCCGCTTGGGCATTCTCCAGCAACTTAAGCACAACTACCGCTACCCCTTCCCCAGGCGCAAACCCTGTAGCACTCTCGTCAAAAGCCTTACAAGCATCACCGAAAACCGAATTTGGAAGGTTGAGTTGATTCCGCATGCGAAGGTTCGTTCCAGCGACGAGTCCTACTCGGCATTCCCTTTTTCGAAGAAATTGCACGGCCTCATAAATGGCCGTGCCGGTAGAGGCGCAAGCAGTCTCTGTACTAATGTTTGGTCCATTGAGTCCTAAGAAGAATGATAGAAATCCCGGGTATGCGCTCCATTCGGTGCCCATGTATGAGTACATTCGGGTTTTGTCGGTGACCTTGTGGGCGGTGAGTTCTCGGTACTCGTTGGTACAGATGCCCACAAAGACGCCAGTGTCCGTGTTCCAAAGGCTCGAAGGCGGAATCCGAGCATCTTCGAGACTTTCCCATGAAAGTTCTAGGAAGAGTCGTAGCTGGGGGTCCATAAACTCGGCTTGCCGACGATTAAAGTTGAAAAATCCCGCGTCGAATTCGTCAATTGGGCAGCTCAAGTAACTTCTTGGCCAAATTCTGCCCTCTCCCATGTAATACCGATCTTCGGGCGGCGTTCTGAGAAGGTCTTCTCCATTGATCATGACACTCCAAAGGTCGTCCATGGAGTTTGCCCCCGGAAAGCGACAGCTTGAGCCAATTATGGCCACATCAAACGCCCCTCGATATCCCTCGTCCAATTGTCCTAAGTTACCCATTCTGGTAGAACTGAAAATATAGAAACAAATTTGCATTTCGATGAAGAATTAATACAAATTTCAGCCAATCAATACCAATCACGATTCAGTAGAATTGTAAAATTGAATATTTAGCAATAATTTAGTATTTTCATAAACTTACAAAGTTTGAACGTGAAGTGTGTTTTAATTTGA
>VYYI01001878.1:0-17152 GCA_021029175.1 Bilobella aurantiaca
GTAAAAATAAAATAAAATCTTAAACACAAGTTACATATTTTGTTTAAAACTATATATTGATAATATAATATATTAAAAAGTGCGTGCGACCCAATTTATTAGCCTCTCCGCATCATAGCCTAAGTATTTGGACGTAGATGGAGATTTGTTTAGCTATAATTCTTGCCGTTGGAGCTGCATGGTTTTTGTGGCATGTAAGAGAGCAAGTCCTTACGAGCGGACTTCCTCCAGGTACCATGTCCCTTCATAATTCCAATAACTACTTGTTATAAAAGTCACATTTTTTACTACAATTGTCATATTAATGTGCGTGAGATAGGCAAAATGTGATGCTTACTGTGAACAAGCGGGTTACTATTAGTGTAATAGTAACCTGTAGCCTAACATACCCGTGCTAAGACGGAAGACATTTGGGGGTATTGAAAATTAGTTGACTTCCAATGTTATTTCAATTTTGACTGGAATTAATTTTAGGTTGCACATAACTATTCTAAGTTACTTAATGCCTCATGGGTAATCTGATGTTATAATTGTAAATCTAGGGCCCTTAAGGGTACCATTCATAGGCTCGCCTTGGCTTCTCAAGTCCTTACTCATAAAGGAACATCCGTATGTAACATTTCGGAATTTACGTAACAAGTATGGATCAATGGTTACCGTAAAATTTGGAGTGACTCTTCAGGGTAACTTAACTCTCAGTGGTTATTAGTTACTTACTAGCTTAATATAATCTTGTAATTACTTTATAATTACAAATTCAATATATGTAATTACTTATACTTTCTAATTACTAACTACTTTAGTTATAGTAAGTGATGCGACAACTATTCGTGAAGTATTAGCTGGAGAGAATTGGGCGGATCGTCCCGACAACTCTATTCTGAATAGGAGTGACAAGAGGGAGAACGGCGGTAAGGTAGTGATGGAAGTTAGTTAATGGCACAATTAATTAGTTAAGTCACAGTTAGTTAATTTATATTAAAATAAACTAAGGGATTCTGTTTGCGAATGGCGAGCGCTGGAAGGAGCTGCGACGCTTCTCGATCAGAACATTGCGTGAATTTGGCTTTGGAAAGGAGCGGAGCCAAAATGATATGATGCAGGAGGAATTAAGCGAATTGATGGCTGATGTCAACGAGAAATTGAAATGCGGAAACGATGTCCAAATGCACCACTTCTTCCACATCTCTGTTCTCAATATTCTCTGGAGCATGGTTTCTGGGCAGCGATTTGCTCATGGTGACGAAGCGATGAAAGCGCTCTTCGAAAAGATGTCGCTCTTTGTGGAGACGCTGTCGCTCAGCGGAAACCTCCTTCTCGCCTTTCCCTTCCTGCGCAGAGTCATGCGCATATTTCCAAGTAAGGCCTGGGCCGCCAGAATGAAGTGCATCACTCTCAGGCAGGATCTGGAAGTAATTTCTTACTCAAAATCTCTAAAGCCAAACAAGCCCGTTCTGAGACGACAGCAAACGCAAAGAATTTTAATTACTCGGTTGGATTGTTATGATTGAGGTTACACTTTGAAAATTGATGTGAAAGTGCGACCCAACATTCTACTTCTGCCTGCCCCCCCCCGAATGTAGTAGAGTTCTGGCGGGGTAGTTGGGTACTATGTAAACTAAACTATTTTGAGCTACTAAAATCTTATATTTCTATAGTTATGTTCACGAAATAGTTACTTCACCCACTCTAAGCAAGTGAACTGAAGTTTAATTATCAAATCCAACCTAGTAATTTTTGGCTATAACTCACTTTTGATCACTGAAAATGGTTTTTAAACAACGCGCAGACCTCTATACTTGAGCGTTTGATCGTTTTTTTTAAAGAAAATTTTGCAAGAGCGAAGGGTCCTTGGGAAGTATAGAGAAGAGCAGTGCGATTTCATGGACGTTTTTCTAAAGGAGATTGACAGAAGTACGGGGAAGGCAGAGCCTATCTACACAGGTAAATCATAAAGTGAACTTGAATAATTAGGAGGCCTAACAAGCCCCTCCTTGGACGGATGAGCGCTACCATACTTATTCTTCCAAATTACTAAAGTTTGTTGGGAATTTTTTTTGCATAATTATGAAAAATGGTTTTTAGAACTTGAGTTTGTACGGACAATACTTGACTTATTTGGAGCAGGGAGTGAGACAACGTCAAATACTTGTGAAGTAACAGCACAAATTACGAATATTATATATACTAAAGTTTTTTTTTTTATATTTATCATCCTTAACTGCTTTATTTTTCAATACAGTTTGCCATTCTGTTTATGCTGCTGAATCCTCACGTGCAGAGGCGTGTTCAGGAGGAGATTGACGCTGTGATTGGTCGAAGTCGCTTCCCAAATGTGGCTGACAGAGCCAAGTAAGAGGAATATTGAAGGAGTTTTAGCAGTAACACAATTAAGTTCTCAATTAAAAGTTAATTACAGTTGGTTAGTCGTGTAGTTAACTTAATTGTAAATGTGTATGATGTAATGTGTATGATGTTTTAGCATGCCCTATACGGAAGCCACTGTACTTGAAGTTCAGAGGATGGCTAATGTGGTTCCTGTCATTGGACGCTCTCCAGTCAAGGATGTCACACTTGGACAGTACAGCATACCAAAGGTACTTTGCAAATCACTCAAATCATAAAAAAGTGAGGGATTCGAACCCTTGTCATGCATGACTGTGAGTCAGAGACCTCGAACTAGTGAGCCATAAAACCCCATGTAAAATCCTTACGCACGCACGCACATTACGCATGACGCCTTCGACTTTTAGAGAAAGTAGTACCTGAAATCTTTTTTTTTTTGCAATGTAAAAAAAAGTATGTACTTGCAGGGAACCTTTGTTGTACTCGACGTGTACAATGTGCACATGGACCCTGAGACTTGGGAGGATCCTCGTGCATTTAGACCAGAACGATTTCTTGACCACAACAGAGTTGTACACTCGGACAAACTATTCGTATTTGGAGGTGGTAAGTACTGAAATTGAAATTTGAAAAAAAAATGAAAATTCGAATTTTTTCTTCTTCTTTTTTTCGAAATTTTCAAAGGACATTGCGCAGCTATTGTTCTGTTACAGGAAAGAGAGCTTGTCTGGGAGAGGTCTTGGCGAGAGCCACACTCTTCACGTACATGAGCACGATGCTTCAAAATTACAATTTCACGATTTCAAACAAGCACCTGCTTCCAGAGCTCAACCCAAGATTTGGACTCACAATGACTCCGCAGCCCTTCTACGCACACATCACAAACAGACCAACTTGAAAACACAAAATACGCTATTTATATGTACATAAACGTGGCAAATACAAGTGCATGAACGGGCATGTTTGGTCCGCATTAATCAAATTCTAGCTGTAAAGGGTAATTTATTGTTTGTGTTCCACAACTCAATTCCCGCAAATTGCAGTGAACGCATTGCTCGAAAAATATTATCAAATACGACGAGTATTTAAATAGGAAAAAGCTATACCTCACTTCAACACTACGCTGTATCCAAAACATTTGATGTTGCAAAGTTCCTGATATCGTATTTAAAATTTGGAAAAGTTAATTAAATCTAAAACTGGTAGTTATTCTTCATTTATTGTAACGCTATCTCTAGTTAGTAATCAAGATAATTCTTTTATTTATTTATTTGGAAACTGATATTTAAATCGAAATCAATCAAAAAAGGGGCAAAGAGTGAAATTACTTTCTTTTCTTTTTTTTTTTTACAAAATTTTGTGAAATACTTTAATTTCTAGAAGAAGGGTGAGTTTCTCTCAAGAACTGCATGCGGTTGTCTCATAACTTCAGAATCTGCTGCATGGCCCAGGAAGTCATCGAATCCCAGTAATTCATCACGGCCTGAAAAAAAAAACGAATTTCAAGATTCTATTATCCTATGAGCTCAACTCACCTTTTACGTAACTTAATTTTGGTTAATTGAGTTAATTAATTAACTGTTGGCATTTAATTAGTTAAAGTTCAGTGACTCACCCGTAAGAGCATTGAGTGAAGCGTCGTTTCTGTGGAGAAAGTGAAAGTGGCCCACTTTGCTGAGGCACTTCCGCTCTGCCTGCAGACGTAGAGGGAGGTGGATCCCCTGCGACCTCCGCAGAAGGGCCATCTCGAGCATATCCTCACGCTCACGAAACTGAAAGCACACATACACGCAAATCCTTACAATGATGCACTAATTCATCACTTCACAAAACAATTGAGAACCGGAATTAGAAGATGGTTTTTAAGCGGTAATTTGGTTATATGAAGATGTACGTTACGAATGAGATTGGGTGGTTGTAAAGCAATTTGTCAGGAGCTTGGTTACGATTTCAGTGGGTTATGAGGATAGCTAGTATTGAGGATGGTGGTTACGAGAAAGGTTGGTTATGGTTACGTTGGTTATTATGGTTATACCGTCATTTGAGCTTTCTCGAGAGGATGTTCGGTGACTCGAGTTGATGGTCCAATGCTGCCGGTGGCCGTAGTTCCGTTCCTATATATCAGAACGATTAGTAATTGAGTCACCGTGTGACCAGACTATGTCCTCGAGTGACTGACTATGTCAGTCAGCAGCATGAACCTTCCTGCCACAGGGTCAAGGGTCGTTCTCTCCGTACATACTTAATCTCGGCGCTCCTCCATCCACGGTGTACATTCAAAGTACAGTACACCGTGACCGTGTGACACGACACGACCAAAGACGACACTGTGTGCTGTCTTCACGTCGTTAAATCTTTAGTGGGACAGATATGTAAATTAATCGTTTGCCAGTTTGCCTTCACTTACGTCTGGGTCGTACTTTCCATGTCGAGGTAGCAGAGCGATTGATGAGCTTAGTGAAGTGAGTCAAGTGAATCAATTAACTAATTAATGATTAATTAGCTTTAAAGAAAAGAACAGAGCAAGATAACGGCAATTAATGGCAAGAAAACGATGACTTTTGAGAAATGAATTAGTTCGGTCTCACAAAAAGACGCCTCTCTACTTTTATTTACAATCACACACGTATGGGCATTATTTCAGATTTACACAATGTGTCCACCACAAACAACCCCAAAACTTGGATCAGCTGTAATCACTTTACATTTTGAACATTCAACAGTAACAATTGCCGCTTCTCTCAGTTATCTGTCGACTATCTGTTACCTTATTTTCAAAACTATCTGCTAGCTCAGGTAAAGTATCTGTTACTTGAATTTCAGTTTTCAGAAGAGCTAATGAAACAGGAAGTCCATCGTCCACCTTTAGTGGGTCTCCTGAGTGGCGATGAAGGGAGTCGTGACATGACTGAAGTGGAGGTTGAACAAGATGCTGGACAAGATGCTGGACAAGATGCTGGAGGGCAGCATTCGTGTCGTGAAGCACAAGAGCTGAGGAAAGTGATTGATGCACTGCAGCTGGAGGTGGAGGGTCTGCATGGAGAGCTTCGTCTGATGAAGCGGAAAATGCGGACCTTTGACCTTGAGGGAGAAAACTTCCAGGAGGTCATGGAAAAAGCCATTCTCAGGGTTCTCGATGGCCAGAAGTGGATCATGTCACGGCTCGCTTTCCGAGAGGAGGAGAAACGTAAGTGGGCCATGTCCATCAAAGGTGAAGTAACCGGAACCTGACATAAATGTTGGTTGGGAAAAAATAGTTACTTCACCAGAACCCAATCCTATTGAATACTCGGCCCAACATTTACTGATTCTCTTAGAGAAATAGTTACTTCACCAATCAACTTTTTTGAGCAAATATCCTTGTTTGGGTTCTTGGTACCATATCTACATTTTGTTAACTTGTAATTTGTTAGGACTGGAATCTACACACAGACAAAGCACTCGTTCTGCTCCTTCGAGTCATGGAACAAGGGTGGTCAAAGTGATGCATCCAGAGGTCAAAAGGTCAAAGTCACCGATACATGTCAACTCAGAAGAAGATAGTGACCTTGGAGGAGGTGACGAAGATCACGATGACCCCACTTTCTATCCTGGGTGCAGTGACAGTAACATGGAGAATCTCAAGCCCAGACAAGGCTCTCGGGAAGTCTCGAGAAAGCGAAGGGGAAAGCCCACACACACACACGGTAAATCTATTTGAAATAAACCTCGTGGTCACCTACTAGCTTTAAGTTTAGTCATTTTTCACTGCTTTCGAAGTACAGGAAATGTTGAGTGTAGATATTGTTCGGTTTAAAAATTAGTAAACGTTAGAATGTGACGACACGGTTTTTAGCCTTCAACATAACCTAAAATAATAGTTCCTTTGTTTTTTACGTTTTTCGCCTTCAGAACCGCAGGATACAGCACATACGCAGCAGAACGTTCTTTCGCCTGACCCAGGTAATCAAGATCGTTTCTTGTCCCTAAACTGGCAATTTTAAGCGATTTGCATAATTTACTCATAAATCGCTTTCTTGTTTCAGCGACAAACAGGGTGATCAGCGCTGGAGATGTATCAGTGATTTTGGAAGAAGAGAGTGAGGCAGCGTCGGAAAAGAAGAAAAGAAAAGAGAAATCAGCGCCGAAGCCTCGTCCCAAAATTGCCAAATGCAGGTAGAGCATCATTTCTTTTTCCCATAGCAGCGCAGATTAAGGTAGTTTTATAGCAATTTTTCCACGGTCTGTAAACAAGCATTCTAATATGAATATGAAGGCGGTGTGTTATTGGTCGCTGTAACAACCTTGAATTTTTCTATCAAATTTTCAAGGTAACTTTTATATCGATTTCAAGGTAATTTTTAACGTTTAAAAATAATTTTAAAGGTAATTTAAAGGCAATGTTAAGGTAATTTTTAAGGTCAATGTCAAATTCCCCTACGTTCCCTAATCTTGCAAACGGACCTCGGCTAAGCTAATCCCGGATAAGCTAAACGTCCAAAATTGTTTCATAACTCCACTTGAAAATGACGTTGCGGAAAATGACAAAGCAGTTGTGAATGCATGTCCCTTCCCTTCCTTTGAAATTTTTTGGACTTTAGCACAGACGCAAAAGACTTTCGACGTACTGCTTTGACGCTGAGCGACAAACAAGAGATTCTGTCGCTCCTCGCTGCAGATGTGTCGCGGAAGGACGTACGCTCCCGCTACAACATTTCCAATGGAACCATAACCCTCATTATGAAGGGCAGGGAGCAACTGGAAAACGATTTTACAACACTGTCGGGTGTAAGTTGAACCCAAATAGACAATGTTTATCGTATCCGGTGCTAGCATGTTGAGCTTATCCGGTGTTGTGTCCCTTTTGTAGAAAGTGAAGCGCAGAAGGATCTGTGCCCACCCTGAGCTCGACGCCTGTCTCATCCAATGGTACGTGGGCACTGGAGGCTCCATTGCACCACACATGACACCACTTCTGCGCCAAAAAGCGAACGAATTCGCTCGAGAGCTCAACTTGAACCTGGAGAACGGAGTCTCTCTGTCGTGGATTGATCGCTTCAAGCAGCGACACGGCATATCGCTGCGACCTGAAAATCAGCGCTCTTCCAGCGATCAAGACTTGAAGCTTGCGGGATTCGATGTTTGACCTTGGAAAATTTGAACGTCACCAATACTTTACAGCATGAGGGTTTTAGATTATAGACCAAATATAAGCCCAATAAAGTCCTTTCTTACAATTGTGATTAATTTTTCAATTTTGGGTATTATTTTGCGTTACTTCGGATAAGGTAAATAGAATGTGAGTTTTCCCAGTTGAGCTTAGCCGAGGTCCGTGAATTATTGGAACTTTTGGTACTGAATGGTCAGTTGTTAGTTGAATTTTTAGACGGGATGATTTAAACCAGCGGAAAAAGAGGGATTTCACTAAATTCCTAGCAACTAACAAATGACCCCGAGGTCGACAGAAAGAAGCAGGGATTTCTAAAAGTTTTAATTTTTGTTGCTTTCAGCATGTGTCCCAAAATGTTCGTGTGCAAATATGATGCAAGTCACAAAATAACATGCTCAATATTCGTTTTTACTTGAAATAAGTGGGTGAAGTAACTAATTTTTTTTTTAAATGCAGGTGATGCGACATGAGAGGATGCACACTGGTAAGTGAATTGCAAGCTTTTAGTACTTGAAATGTGTGAAAGCAATAGTAAAGTGAACAAATATGTTCATAATACAAAGGCTAATTAAATGAACAAATATGTTCAGGTGAGAAGCCTTTCGAATGCCCCAAATGCGGTCCCAACGTTCGCTTCTCGCAAAGGCACCACATCAACCGCCACAACAGACGATTCCACATGTGAAGCACACTTCAAGCTGAATCAAAGCTTTTCTTTTCTTTTTTTAGCCCTTTGTTTTTTTGTTTATTTCCTTTTGTTTAAAACTTTGTTTCCCATTTATAAGATAAGCTTTCATAGACATTTAGAACAAATTAAAAATTATGTAGACCTAACCATTGGGCTTTTAGAACCGCCGTGTGGTCATCTGCTAACTTTGGAATTTTGAATCTAGCACTTTATCCCACTCCAGTTTCCTTATCCGACTTCGTCGGTACAAATGGGAGGGCTGGTAAATGATGAGATTCAAAAATTTTAAAGTTAGCAGATGACTCCGCGGTAGGTTTCATTACCTTAAACAATTTGTAAACTACCTTTTGGTAAAACATGTTAAATTATGTTTAACATGTTGTGTTTGTTAAATATCGTTTTCGCAATTTCATGATCAGTTGTATTACAATTAATGTAGAATAAACAAAAACAAGATTTCATATAATAAACAAACAATATTTTCACGAGCATGGGTCCATGAGGTCCACTTGGAGGGACTCAATCTCAATTTCCTCAAGAACTGAAGGGACAGGGTCAATGACCTCTTGACCTTTTGTGCTTCTCCGTCGTTTGACCTTTGGCTCCTGTCCTTCAAGTGCACAGAGGTCCTTGGGGGCCTTAAGGGTACACTTCCTGAGGTGGTTTGTTAGACTACGTTGGAGGGCAAACCCTTCAGAACAGAAGTCACAAGAGTAGGGCAACTCCGAGTTGTGCTGCTCACCGTGCTCCTTGTAAGCCTCACGGCTTTTAAAAAACTAGAGGGAATGAGGAAAATAAACAAAAGTTTGTATTCTTTCCAAATTTGTTTATAACATTGTTTATGGATTGTTTATGGAAGTTACCTCTGGGCAGAGGGCGCAGTAGAAGACACGCCCCTTCTTTTTGCACTTGTGCACTTCCTGCGCATGTGCCAAGCGCAGACCCGGTGTAGGGAACACACTGTCGCAAGCAGCGCATTCGTAACGCTGAAAGAAAAACGTTCTAAATCAGACGAATTGATCGAAACAAAATGATTGATTGTGTTGATCATACTTTCGGATTGTGCGTCTTCTCGTGCCTTTTAAGTGCACACAACAGTTCAAATCTGAGGAAACAAAACAATGTCGAAAAAATTGTTTAATTAGTTGGTTGTTTTTTGTTTTGCAAATAAAGTGTTCACTCACACTTTTCCGCACTCTGTACACTGGAAGTTCTTTGTGCTTCCAAGCTTTTCCTTAAACAAAAACAAACAAATCAAGCAACAAACAATCGAAGGGAAACTGCAATTTAGCTACTCCAAAGCTGGTGAACAGAAACTGGTGTTTCTGTGTGTTTTCGCGCCCCGAAAACACTGCATACAAATGAACACTACGGAGCGTAGCTACTGCAGTGTATGGCTTAAGTAGGGGAGTAAACACACGCTCTGGAAAATAAACATATTGTTTATTGTTTAATTATTGTTCCACTCACTCGGCGTTGTTCCATGTATTTCCTGTATGTCACCGGAGGACGCTCACCTGCGGCGACTGCCGCCGCGAACTCCTCTTCGTTTTTGTGAGTCCATAAATGCTTCTTCAGGCTCTGAAACAGCAAATTCCACAAGATGAATCAAAGAGTATAACATCAACGTAATGCCTGCATACATATGTTGTAAATGTCCATCTCAGATGCATACATGTTGTATACGCATTGTTACGTATAAACGTAACATTAACATTGTGTATAAACGTTTTTTATACGTAATGCAATTTATACATGTAGTTTATACGTAATACATCATGTATTGAAAATTGTATGTATTGTAATTGAAGTAGTACGTGAATACTTCAATAACTAATTGTTATGTTAATGTTAAGTTCATTATAATTAACATCAACATATGTTATGGCTGTGTGTCCTATCTTGAACCGTTTGTTTCTCCTTACGAAAGAATGCCTGAGTGGTTTCTGACATATGTTGCAGTGTAGTTTTGGTGGGTTGAGAGTGTGTTTGTAGATGAAGTGATTTTCAAGGTTGCGTGGGTCGGCGTACTTCTTGTTGCAGAGGCGACAGTTGTAGATGCCTGCGTGTTCCACCTTGATGTGGTTGATAAGGAGGGTGTAGGAGTCACGCTTGCGCTGTTTCGCTTCCCCCCACGAAACCACGTGACTGCACTTGGAACACGACAGGTCAAACCCACCCTCAACCTCACTCCGCACCATCTCAATTCCGTTGAAAAACAGGCGACCGTCACTCACACTCACACCTTTCCGCTCCAGCGACGGCTCCGCCACTTTCAGTGATTCAGTCGGATTACGGCGATAGTCTGCAAATAAAACCAACTTTACATTCTTGGGTATACATTCACTGTTTTACAATCACGGTTTTGCATTAAAAGTTTTACATTCAAAGTTTTACAATCACGGTTTTACATTCACGGTTTTACGTTCGAAGTTATACATTGACGATTTTAAGGACTTACGAAGTGAGCTGGATAGGTGGCCTTGTAGGGCCTTGGGAGAACTGAAGTTTTTCTGACACGGGTCACAGCGAGCCAAACCTAAGGACAGTTAGTCATTAAGCACAATTAAGTCAATTAGATTACTTAATTACTTAATTTGTCAATTAGATTACTTAATTAGTTAATAAGTAAGTTACCCACCCAAGTGCGTAACTGCAATGTGCATCTTCATCTCGGAGTGACATGACCTGAGACCGAGGCCGGGTTGAGCTTTGACCCGCTGAAACATCTCTTTTCCACAGGAGCCACACTCCAGGCAAAACTTGTACTTGCTCCGCTCACGAGGCTCCACCGCCTTCCACTTAATTTGGATTCCTCGAAATAGGAGGTCACCACCTTCCTGCTTCTCTGCTTTCCAAGGCTTCCGCATCGCAACCATCGACCTCTTCCCGGTCACGGGGTCAACGAACTTTCCATGCTTGGATGACCTGGAGGTCAAAAGGTCAAGTATCACTTCATTTGTCAGGATTCAATTGACTGTAGGTAAGGGTTGAACTACCTGGACTCGTCTCCACTTTCTCCACTGCTCAACACGTCCTTCACGTCTTCGTCAGAAGGTGACTCAGAACCATTTTCGCTTGGAACGTAGTCAGACTCATTGGCACCATTTTGTGGTACGCTGACACCATTTGGTGGTGCGACCTGATAATCTGCATCTTCTACTTCTAACTTAACAGCGTCATCTTTAGCGTCAGGAAGTATTCTCACGTCTTCTTCCAGCGATCTCAGCTTCAATCGCTGATTTCTCGATCGCTGATTCTTATAACTTTCACTGTCGCAATCGGCAAGTGGCCCATTGTCACTGCGCCGCAAGTCGAGATGAAGTTGGACAATGGAGGGAACCACTTGCGTGACATGGTACCCTTCGGCCACTTTCTCCTGCATCAACTCTCGGACTCGGCATTCTAGAGAAGCGTTAATTAAGTTCACGGTGATTAATCAACAGCGATTCAGCGATTGCTTGATTGCTAATACTGCGCACTACCTTCGATAAGGTGTCGTTGAAGAGGGTTTGGTGACCTTGACCTCCGCCTCCTGCCCACTTGACCTTGGACAATGACCTCTATCTCCCTGACCTTGCTCCTGAGCTCCTTCTCGATGAGTTGGAGTTCTGCCCAGATGCTGGCGAGGTCACGGACCACTGACCCACAGGAGTGACATAGAGAGTACTTCCCATCGGTCCACTGAGCGAGGACGTGCCAGTTGACATGGAGGAGGTGACAGATGACCCTGATCACTTCCAGTCGCTTCTCACTTGACCCTTGGACAGAGGCTGGGACTTCTTGACTACAGACGAGGCAGCTATTGATACCAGCATTTCTGCCAAGAGCTGATGGAAGCCAGGCCATGCAAGGAAGCTTCCGATTAATTAATTCAATTAACAATTAGTTAATAGCTCACTAATTAACTAAAGTTCAATTTAACTTTAATAAATTACTTTCTCTATTTGTTTATCACGTAACTTTATAGTCAGCTGTTGTTCAAATGGTCTTTTTTTGGCGCCGGTAATGCCACAAGTTGCTCTAGCGCACCCAGAAACACAACTTAAATTCCTCTTCCACTATACATGGACATGAAAAGTGTGAATACAAAGTTAGAAAGATTCAAAAATAGAAAAACCTAAAAATTAAAAATCACGTTAGGTGAAAGGAAGATAAGTTCGATAAAGCTAATTAATTATAATTATGGTTATTTATTTAACGTAAAATTTCAAAATAAGTTATTTGGAAAGCTAATTGCCGTCTAATTTTACTTTAGTGAATCTAATTTCAAATTTTTTAAATAAAAGGCATTAATGTGGACACCTTCGGTTCGTAAACTTAATTAAGATGGCGGCGATTGATGATTTAGAAATGGTGTGATTGATGATTAAAATATAAATTTATTGATTATTCGTAATTTACTTCTTCCCCTCCTACATGCATGATTTAAATGGATTGGACGCTCTGAGCCTTAATATGCTTTCACTCCCACTTTCACTCTCACAGAGCATTTGTCCGTCATGTCCAGAAGACGTCCTGTCGGACATTAGGACAATTGTGGACAATTGTGGACAAAAGGACAATTGTGGACAAAAGCCATAATGAGCTTGTCTTGGATTGGGGAGTGGTTCTGGAGCCCTTCCTTCTGGATTCCACTGGGTCTCAACTGGAGCGATGTGAGGTCAAGCGAAAGGGTCAAGTTCGCCAATTTCAGTGACCTTGCCTACCCCATACCCATGGCACTCCTCGTCCTCCTCTTCCGCTACCTCGTCGAAAGGTGACTGAGCATTTAATCACAACGAAAGTGAACCTTTAAGGGTCCAAAAGGGTCATTTTCATGAAATTAGAAAGGGCAAGGGTCCCTGGGTGACTTCTGAGAATAAGTGTGGGAGAAAGTGAAAAAGGGTCTTTCTCTCTTTTGTGAAATCCGTTTTTCAATTTTTTTTTTATTAAGAATTGGGTGAAGTAACTATTCTGTGGCTTTGCAGGCTGTTTCTGTACCCCCTTGGAGTGAGGTTTGGTCTGAAGCGGAAGCGGAAGATCAGCGTCAAGGAAAATGTTGTGCTGGAAGGTGTGTACAAGATGGCTAAGACGCTGAGTGGACATGAGCTGGAGGAGCTGTCCAAGAAGACGGACATGGACGTCAAGAGCATGGAGAGGTGGATGCGCAGGCGCAGCGCACGCAACAAACTAAGCGTACTCGCAAAATTTGCCGAATCTGGGTAGCACTTTTATTTTGAACTTTAACGTACAAGACTTGCCGAAAATATGAAAATTTTGTGTCCAAAAATGCCTCCATATTTGCCTAAAATACATACCTAAATGCAGAAAATGCGAAAAAAAAATTGGCGAAAAGACTTATATTTGCCGAAAATACATCATTCTTTTTGAAAACAGAATGCATAATTATATGCAGCAAGTGATTAAAAAAATTGCCGAAAACACCTTCATTAAATATATTCACAAAATACGAGAAAAAAAATTATTTTCCGAGAATGAAAAATTACATGAAAGAAATATTTCAAAAGCATTTAAGTGTTTGTCAAGAATATTTCAGTTGTGAAATGTGGAAATAACGAAATGTTTTGACCTGTTTAAATCGAGGGGATATTTGGAGGCGCGGGGTTTTAGAAATGGAGAGTTGTGATTGGCTCAATTAAAGCACCTTTCTTTGTGATTGGTCAATTGCAGGTGGAGACTCCTCTGCTACGCCACTTACCTCTCTCTCGGCACATATGTTCTCTGGGGAAAGTCATGGCTCCTCCAAATGGACGACTGTTGGATTGGATTCCCACATGTACATTTCAAGAAGTTTTTCAAAAATTGAAATTTTAATTTGATGAAATTTGTTCTTTTGCTAATTTGCATAATTTGCTTAGGAGTTGACGCCTGAAATTTGGTGGTTCTACATGGTGGAGTCGTCGTTCTACTGGTCTCTCATGATCTCTCAATTCGCAGATCACAAGCGCAAGGATTTTTGGCAGATGTTCCTCCACCATCTCGTCACCATCTTCCTCCTTGCCTTGAGCTGGACATGCAACTTCACCAGAATAGGCGTCATCGTCGCAGTCCTCCATGACACCGCAGACCCACTCCTCGAGGTAACACCCATCAACATATGTTAGCCATGTTTAGCTTTTACTTAATCTTACCTCCTTTTTTCATTAGTTTGTGAAACTGTGCATGTACATCAAGGCAGATACGGTAGCCAACATTTGTTTTGCAGTATTCATGCTCGTGTGGATACTCACGCGCCTCGTTCTCTTCCCTGCATACGTCCTCCACAGGTCAGTTTGCATTCTCCGTAGTAACCACCGTATTCAAAGCTGTGCGTGCGTGCGTGTGTAAGATTTCGAACCAATTGGCTTTGGTAACTAAGGCGCCGGTGCGAGTGAATTGACATTTAACCATAGGCGTAAATCGCTGGAAGCGATACTTCAATTGGAAATAATTAATCAGTAA
Organism: Bilobella aurantiaca; assembly: GCA_021029175.1. Taxonomy (NCBI): domain Eukaryota; kingdom Metazoa; phylum Arthropoda; class Collembola; order Poduromorpha; family Neanuridae; genus Bilobella; species Bilobella aurantiaca. The sequence goes on from VYYI01001878.1 coordinate 14,628, forward strand.
TTGAATCAACAATTATTTAGCTAAATTAAAATTAACTTTGAAAACGCAAGTCGTACTCGCTGAGGGGTCTCCCTAATTTGCTGATCAATGAATGGCCCCCCAAATCGGAAATTTTTTTTTTCCGGGATTTCGCTAGTAGTTAATGTTTTTGATTTAGAAATATTAGCCAAACAAGCCCGTCTCTGGACGGAAGTCATTTAGGGAACGTTTGTTTAAAATCGCTACAGATTTTAATAAATCAAAATGATTTTACGTGCAACTTTTCATTTTTATTGTAGTAATTGGTCGTGTGTGTGACGCACGCACATGGACCCTGCCATTATATATCGAATTAAAAAGCGCTAAAGAGGCGATTTCTTTAAAAAGTATGAAATGTGCAAGAGCGACAGGTTCACAACAAACATTTGTTAATGCTAACAACATTTGTGTGTTAACCATGTTTATAACCTACAAATTTATGCGTAACAATGTTTACAACCTAAGCATTTATGTTTCAGCACAATGTTCCGTGGCCATGTTCTGCTCTCCATGATTCCTGCATACTACTTGTTCAACATCCTCCTCATTTTCATCTTCTGTCTCAACGTCTTCTGGACGTACTTCATCTTGAAAATGGCGCTCAACGCCCTCCGCCAGGGCGACGTCAAGAAGGACGCACGGAGTTCCTCGGATGAGTCAACAGACTCCAAGGAAACCAGTCCCGTCACTCAACGGACCAATCACAATTAGGCTTTAGATTTAGACGGACCAATCAGAGTTAAGCTTTAGATTTAGGCGCTAAATCCTAACTTAATTTGAATCCCGGAAAACTAAAGATAACAACTAAAGAAAGGCCAATGACTCAGGATAGGCTAATGTGCAAACTTAAGAATTTAGAATACATATCATGTAATAACATAAAAGTATGGAGTATGATAAGAATGTGTGCATGTCGTATCCCCCATTTCCTCTGTGGGCCCTATGCAAATGCCCCCTACAACGCTGTGCACGCCATGAACCCTACAATATTGCTACGATATTTTGTACATTAAAGAGAAGTGTGGCAGTCTCGAGGTAATTGGAGTTGGGAACACGCAAATGAAATTGAGAAAATGAACATGAAAATGAACATAGAAATGAACATGAAAGGCATTTATGCCACTTAAAAATGAGCGAGAGCCTAAGTTATTGATATGCAGGGAGAATGGATCTTTGAATTATTTGGACGCTCATTGGACAATCAATATTTTGCATTATTCCTAAACCACGCCTCCTTCGGCTCAAAACAACGAAGTCCAATCAAATGGAAATGGACTAGTCGGATTTTTAAAACAGAACGGCACACATTTGCATTTTTAAAACAACATTTCATTTTTAAAATACACAATTTCGGAAAGGAACAGAACAAATTTGAATTTTCAAAAGAATTTGAAATGAAGCATCATTCCCTGATGGAAGTGGTGCTGAGCTATGTGTGCTACCTAGTGATTTTGGTTGTGGGCTATGTCAATGACCTCGTGAGGCCAGAGACGTCGAGGGAGAAGCACAGGGAGGTAAGCACTCTTCAGCATTTGCGAAAAAGCCAAGCATGCCCGTCACAGGACGAGTCAACGAAAATTTGAGAAAGAGCCAAGCATGCCTGTCTTAGCATGGGTTCAAGAAGTTTTGTGTAAAAGCCACACATACCGGTACTAGAACGGGATAACGAAAACTTGAGAAAATGCCAAACATGCCCGTACTAGAACGGGTAAACGATAATTTAATGAAAAGCCAAACATGCCAAACTAAAACGGGCTACATGCCAGTACTAGAACGAGTTAACGATAATTTGAGAAAAGGCCAAACATGCCCGTACTAGAAGGATGGAATGCACATAACATTATCTAGACTTCTAATGTCAACTTGTGCGATTTGATAATAAATTGCATTGCGATAATAAAGCAAAACAAGGCGAAAAATCTTTAGGTAGCTATAACGATTCCTATGAACTGCGCATCGCATATCACTGAACACTATACAAAATACGGTTTTTATGTAAAAGAGGAATTTGGAATTTGTAGGGTTACGTTAACTTGTACGCAAGTTTCAACAGCTTCTACATCCGTCATGTGATTCGCAAGTTGCGCAAAAATTGGTTCATACCTGTATCGAGCACACCGGGGAGCTTGATAACGCTCCTCGACAGAACCACTCCGGATCATGGAAGAACTTTCTTGTAAGACGCAAATATGTTGGTAATTGGTAATTACCATGTGACTAGTAAAGTAATTACGATGTAATTACTAATTCCCTATTACAATTACTTTTGCCCTAGCCTCAATGGCGAGAGGAAGGAGTGCATCAACCTGGGTTCGTACAACTACTTGGGGTTCGCTGAAAATAGCGGCCCTTGCTCACAAGCTGCGATCCAAGTGGCTAAGGATTGCGGTCTCGCGATCGCAGCTTGTCGACTCGAGCTAGGCACGCACGCTATTCATCTCGAGCTGGAGCGACTTACGGCTCGATTCCTGGGGACGGAGGACGCCGTGACCTTTGGCATGGGCTTT
>VYYI01001879.1:0-17143 GCA_021029175.1 Bilobella aurantiaca
GTGTGTGTGCGTGTGTGTATACCACACTCTCCTGCCTCCAGATCGTTGTTGTATGTCCAGTAGTTGAGCCATAGTTCATAGTTGATGTGGTCCTACCTGGCTCGTTTTCTGCATTCATATTCACGTTAAAATTTGAGAAGAGCTACGACGACGCGGCAGCCGAAGAGCATTTAGTTATAGGAAGCACGACTTATGATGACCGTATGGTAGTCATGTTAGTAGTTGCTGTTATTGTTGCTGTTGTATATGACCGTGTGGTGTACTGCATGCTGAAAGAACGAGAGAGGAGATGAGATGCATATGATTTCACATCGGGAACCACTATCGTCATTTGTGGTTCTTTGGGCTAGTGTACATAGTCGTAATAATGATAATAATAATAATAATAGCAATAATAATATAGAGGCACGCATATAACTCTCCGTCGTCGTCGTCCCTTATACATTCGCCTCTCCTACCTGTTCCAACAGTTTAAAAGGGACCCTGAGCAGTTTGTGTGTGTGTGTGTGTATGTCTGTGTGAGCATGTGTGTGGATGTGTGTCTGCAAGTATGCATCTCATATGGGCTCAGCCTGTCCGTCTTTCTCTCGCACTCATGTTTTAGATAAGAATCAAAGCCTTAGGGTGAAAAAATGAGAGAAAAACCGGTAAGTTAATAATCCATCAAAAACTGAGAGGAGAAGACGAGAGAGAGAGAGAGAGAGAGAGAGGGAGTCAGGGAAGGTGCAAGTAAGTTGAGGAGGAAGATAGGGCTAGTATTATAGTAAGGAGCGGATAATATGCATGCCTCAGCGAGTGAGTGAGTGAGTGAGATAGGGTGAAGGAAGGGTATAGAAAAAAACGATCCAAACGAATCTTCCATCTGTTACCTTTATAAGATCTAGTTTTTGACTGCAAATGCTACTGGTCGTGCATTTCTAACCAGTTTTTTCCTGGACTCTACTCGATCTTTAGTCTCAGTGATCACCCACAAGCATACAAAATAGATCACCCCGAAACGAAATATGCCAGCATTTGGACGGAACATGTGAAGAAGTTAAGGGAGCGAGTATGCAAGTGTGTGTGCGTGTGTAGTATGTAAGTTAAGCAGCTAAAGGTGAATGAGATAGTGCGAGGGAGATAGGATAGGAGTGAACCAGACCATAAGGGCTCCTTCGACTCTTCGCTGGTCTTCTTCTTCTTCTTCGTTACTTTATTACCAACAAGTTGATACTCCTTATTTTCCAGTTGAACTTTATCCATATTCCTGGTATATATGTAACTACACATGTTCAAAGTAGTTGTATACCTTTTCCACAGTCTTTGAATTTTTTCCATCAAGAGTGTGTGTTGTACCCTCGAATCGTATGTATTATTGACCCCCTTGCTCGTGGTCACACGTTCCGTGTATTGATATTAGTGAACTATTACGGAGCAAGTGTGGCTCTATATGAATTCCTTGGAATGAAATTCTATAATTTTTCTTCAAGCTCCCCGACGACGTCCCGTCTCCGTGCCTTAAGGAGAGGGAGTAGCAGGGAAGGGAGTATAAAGTAGCAGGGCCAGCGGCGGCAGCAGCAACTATGCAACCGTACCGGCTGATTTTTTTACCCACTCTGTGGCTTCTGAGAAGACTTATGTATCTGGTTTGATAGACCCTGAAATATATCTCCTCTCCGTCGAATTATTATTCTCTTATACTCTGCCCAATTTCTACCGGGCTAGCGGCTACAAAAGGCCGACTTTGTTTGTGTGTGTGTATTTGTGTGTGCGTGTCTGGGTGTGTATCTGGTGAGTGTATGTGTGTGTGTGTGTGTATGTGGGTGAGTGGACTGGATAGTGGAAAGTCTGGGGAGTTTATTAGCTTTTTCTCCACGCACTGACCGCTGCTGCTGCTACCTTACCAGTTTATATGACCAGTAGTAGTAAAGGGCTGGATGCGTGGAATTGTGTGTAACTATACCAGAAGTACCCACAAAGTTTGGCTCGATTTCCTTCCACAAACCGTTCGTTCTTCTCCTGTCGTTGTCGTCGTCGTCTTCGGGCTTACTTATAGTGGACCTGGCCCTTGGCCTATATCTTACCTCAAGACACCTCATTGCTCTTCTGCTCCTTCTTCTTCTCCTTCACTGAGTTTTCCCCATGCATAATATTGTAATTTAAAGTGAGCTCCTTTCGCCGTCAGCAAAGTTGGTTTAACTTACTTCTTACTGATGTTACACACGCTCTGACTTTTTCCCCCGTACGCACACATGTGTGTGCCGGTGAGATGTTTTTCTCCTCAACCTTGCTGTGAGGAAGAAGGCAAGTCTGGAAATGGTTACCAATAATTCCGTTTTTGTTCACATTTTTCCGAGCACTAAGCTGATTTTCTTGATTATCGCCCTCACCTTACTCCACTACCACCGTCCTTACGATGAAGCACGGGGGGATTCTCTGGACTGGCAGGTAGACAGCAGGGGAAGAAGGGCCTCTGGATAGACAGGAGCGAGCGGTGTAGTGTGGTGGGAGATGATGATGATGATGATGATGATAGGAAATTTGATATGATGTGGAGATAAACCCGCGCGGATGATATGGAACGCGGCAGTGAGAGAGAGAGAGAGCAGTTATGGAATGGCAGTCACTTTTTCTTGTTAATATTTAGAGAAATACAATCTCAATGTAATCAACAGGTTGGTGTATACTAGTGTTGGGGGCATGGATAACGTGTTTTATGCAGCGAGCGGGTGAGTGAGTGGGCTAGCGAGTGAGCAAAGCGCGCAGACTGTGGACGCGGACGGACGGACGGACGGGCGAAATGAAATCAAGTTGAAACTCGTTAAAAGCCTAGAGGAGGTGTGCGGAGTGGAGGAAAATAGTTTCATACTTCATTACGTTTTGACAATAATATTACGAGATGATTCAAACAGTTGAGTTGCGGCTGAGAATACAAATGTGGAAATGCGTTACGCTTTGTTATTACGGCATGAGCCGGGAGTGTAGTAGTTGTAGTAGTGGTAGTGGTGGCAGTAAGATAGACAGAGGGGAACATTATGTTGTATTTTATGATGTACGAATGAAATCCGCAGTCATCCTGTCTCTCCACTTCACTCCCTTGTTCTTGTGGGTGCATGTATTGCCATATCGCGAGTTGTACAGTTCCTTGCTTTATGTTATTGTTCCTCATATCTCTGGTTGTATTCAACTGATTATCCGCTCGCTTTACACTCGTCGTCGTAGTTGTGGTCATGATGATCGTCGTCGTACGCCTCCTCCTACTGCTCGCGCCCACGAAGGACATCATCATGTTCCTCTGATCCATGTGCATATTTGTATGCATGACTTAACTCGGAAGATTCCCTCACTCATAGTGACGCGGAGCCTGGAGCTGATAAGAGATTAAACCGTGTGATGATTATGAGGAAGGGGTTGCTACTACTACTACTACTACTACAACTATTCACACAGAGCAGAGCTCACGGAAGAGTAATATGATTTTTTTTCAGTGGATTCCATGTGAAATCGGTCTGAATCTCTAGCTGAAGGGGCCAATTTTCACGTTTGCGGGATTTAACCTCTCTGGATATGAAGTGTGATGATGATGATGATCATGAGCTGGTGGTGGTGGTGTGAAGTATTTATTTGACCCGCTCACTATACTTTATGACATTTTATCATGAGCTGTCCTTATGGCTGTAGCATGCCTCGCAGATGTGGGGAATTATGTGGGAAGCAGACCTTCTGCTCCGGCTCCTCTACTTGCCCACAGCACTAATGTCCATGGTAATTCGGTAGTCATATGCAGGGGCTCACCATACAAAGTAGCACTGCCAGTAATGTGGCCTTTGTTTCATCCCATGAAATTCATGGGTGTGTTGTGCATGTGTGCGAATTCCCAATTGAAGCTCACCACTATTCTCGGCTCAAACTACTTCTTTAGCTGTGAGCTATAAACTACAATGTGCACATGTATGCGTTATATACTGTGAGCACAAGTGTACAAACCTGTCATTGTTGCTACGGTTGCGGTATTGTCCCTGATTTTATATGCGATGGACTGGTTCGGTTCATGTGTGATCCCCAGCGGAGGGGCTCATTTGCAATGCAATGGGAGTAACAGTGATGTTATACACAGGTACGTTACAGGTATTTGTGTATATGTGTTTGTGTGTGTGTGTGTGAGAGAGAGAGAGGAAATGTCAGGCGAGACGGATACGTAATGATTCAATGCCGGTGGTAGTGTGTGAGTACTGGTTATGAGTAGACAGTATTATCTCATGGAAACAAGTATGTTCCATAATACTATTCAGTATATGCTCTGGGGTAGACAGATCTCTTCTTAAATGAAGGATTATTTCTCCTTCTGCCAAATGAAGAAAAGTGGTCATGTCGTCGTTCTCATCATTCCGGCATGTTAGAAAAACTCTTACTTTACTTTTCTTTCTTCTTCTTTCTTTCCGCCTATCTCTTGAACGTCTGACAGGGGAGAGTCAGTAAAGGTAGACGACGTAACATACTCCTCCACTCACATTTAGTAGACAGATAACACATTTATATATATAGGACTCACAGGTAGTGAAAAAGAGAGAGAGAGGCATGAGCAGTCCTTCCCATAACACTCACTCATTCACCCCGTCAAGAGCTACTGTACGGATGTTACTTTCAACGTATGACATGTGCAATTAACCTGGAAAATTCTGTTACAGATGAATCAACTAGTGGATTGGGAAGCCGGACGCTTAAAGGTATAGAAGTTGAGGTTACAGACAGTGAGCGGTTAAGAGGGAGCGGACCGGTGGTGTAATTCGTAATTGTCAAGTGCCTACTCCAAATAAGGGCTGGGAAATGTGTCGGTTTCCGTGACAAAACCCGAGTTTTTAAAGCCTTGGCCCTCTCAGATCCAGAGCACACACACACACACACACGCACGCACAACCTGACACGGGCTCACGCTCATATCTTTCAGACTTCCAGCAGACAGACAGGGGGTTCGGTTCACTCAAGTCAGTTTTTCTCTGTGTTAGCTTCCTTACAAAGGTAGGCACAGTTCCCTGCCGGTATGCAGTGTACAAACTGCTGGAGAGTTTGCTTATTTCCCTGGTCTTTTTTAGGAGAGAAAGGGTGAAAGGGAGGTACATGTGGGATGGCCCTTTTAGTGGAAGTTAGCCAGCTCTTAGATTGTAATATAAATATATTTGTATATGTGTGTACATGTATATATATATATATATATTTATGCATGTTTGTATTTTGGTAAGTTCCTTTATATATATTTATTGTTAATACTGGAGACGTGTCTGGGTAGTGGTGTGACTTTGTAGCCGGTAGCCAGAACCGCCGCGGAGTGAGTGAGGATAATTTCCTGAGTAAAGTCAGTAGTTACTTAAGAAAACTTTTAATATGAGGCGGACTAATATGGTGTGTATGCATGTATGATGGGGGCTCACACGTCCGTCGTTGTAGAGCACCGCTCATTATAACCCAGAGGGAGGAGGTCAGAAACGTATATGTGAGAAGGGGGCAAGTTTAGGTTTTTTAAATAATAATAATAACAATAATAATTGTAAGAGTGAGTATATGGTGATGCTGGGGCTATACGCCCGTGTGTTCCCAGGTAAATTGTCTGTGCTTGTGTGTGTGTAGCCATGCACTGGAATGTGTATATAGTTATTGAAAATGGTTAGTTGAGCCTTGTGTGTGTGAAATTGATGGTTGACTATGGTGGTGGTTGTGGTCCAGTGAAACATGTGTGTGGTGTGTGTGTGTGTGTGCTTACTTGGTGAGACTTACTGACTGGGATAGGGAGCGGAGAAAAGTGTAGCAGGGAGGGTACTGGGTACTCATATATGTATAGCAAGTGCCATGCCGTGTACAAGCTCTGTGATCATGCTCGTCTTCTCCTCCTCAGCGTATATGAGGAGAAATGAAGAAAAAAGATGGAGATAGATAGAGAGCCCCAATTAAGAGTCGTCCCAAAACGCGAGTTGCATCCACAATTAGGCCAATTTAATTGTATCCTATTGTGGTTGGACCGCCCGACCCGCATCTTCCATGTACTTTATGTAACTTGTTCCTACATGCTTCACTTATTTCCCTTGTTTCGTCTTCTTCTTCCTTTACTTCAGTGCTTCCCTCTCCGAACTTGACGACGACGACGACGACTTATGACTACTACTTATAATACAACTACCACGACGACTACTACCACCACTACTGACCACGACCACGAAGTGGACTACCAAGACTACTACTTGACTTAACCTGCTCACCCTAGCAGAAGTAAGTTGGAAAAGTGCTCAATCCTCCGGCTCTGATAGCGAAGGAGGTTCTTTTCTCCACCTCACCTTATGAGCTTTTTGCCTATTTTCAGGCTCAACAGCTCACATCATCGCATTACTTTACTGGTTTTCGAGCAGTATTATTATCGCCGCAGTGCTCCTTACTCTCTCTCTCTCTCTCTCTCACTCGCTACTCCTGTCCGTACATCCCCTGTCAGATTATGTAAAATTTCCCTGCCTGTCTGTATGGTATCTGGTAGCGGTGTGGAGGCAGACTTATTGGGAATAACCTGTTTCCCTCCCCGTTGTAATGCTCCTTTGTGTCTTGCATATATTTCCCTACTTTTTGTCCCTCATTCTTGTCCATGCATAAGAATAACGTGGGGAAAGGATTATTATAATGATTATGATGTGTGACTGTATAAGTTTTATTGATATGATTTGTCTTATAAAAGTATATGTACTGGCACTGTGCTTGAGTTGTTGCTCCTATCTGACTGAATATAATACTGATAATAAGAGCTCACTTCTCACATTTTACGGTCCGTCTTTTTTTATGGTAGCGGTTAATTTTGTGCGTGGTTTAAGGTTAGGCAGCCAAGTCATATGTATACGTATAGTATTGGATGGGGAGGGGTTAGAAAAAGAAGAAGAAAAAGGAAAACAAGAAATTTGTGAGGAAAAAAATGTTTGAGCCCACTACTCGTCCCGGCCATCCGATGTTGTCGTCGCAAATCCAGAATCGCCGCTGGGATCTCCCACCGAATCCACCAAGAAAAGTGGAATTCTGTTATTTTCATGTGTGTGCGTGTGTGTGTGTTTGTGTGAGCTGCATTGACAGCTCGTCATGATCATCATGATTATGATGATGGTGAAATCTTCCCCAAGTCTAGAATTATCTCTGTGGTAGCAACAGTAGTAGTATATAGGGATGTGGTGACTTACAAAGGAAAGGCCTATGGTTTGGGCTATACCGTAATAGTGACGGATTAGGATATGGTCGTATAAATGAATGACCCGTGCATGTGGGACCATGTGCGTAACAACGTATACCTATAAAAAGAGCTGGTCTATCCATCCATGTGAATGTCTGGATGTCCGAGTGTGTGTGTGTGTGTGTGTGTGCGGCTACTATTAGGGGAACGGCTGTGGAGTATCTCCGGCGATAATCTTGAATTCAAGAGGAGAGGTTGGCGCTTAATAATAATGCACGATTGAAAATCAAATGCTCACACGCATACATTCATTAGGAGGTAGAACTGGTAGCTAAAAGTTGTAGAGTTTTTTCCATGAAAAAAAATTACTAGGTAATTTGCCTAATTTCAATTCATTAATATTTATGCTCCCTCGGTCCCTCTCGCTCTGTCTCTCCCTCGTTCTATCCATTCTCGTACCGTGGAATGCCTCTCCTAACCTGTCAACTTCCCCAATTCACATTTTCCTCATACAGGCACACAAGGAGTATTTACCTTGAGGGGAATCCTATAAATTGGTATTTTAATTTTAACGCTGCTAGTCCCTCGTCCCATACGCACGCACACGCTCACATCATCACCACCACAATGGATCTTAACTGGCTGAATGAGAGGGACGGACAGGCATGAATGACACATGCGAGTTTACCTGCTCTGCAAAAATCCAAGGTGTTTCTTGTTCTCTGTTCGAGAGATCATATGGAGTTGGACGGGTGTGCGATGATATTGGGGGAAGAAATGATCGGACATTGAGTTTCAGGATTGACTTCAAAGACTGGGATTGGGAGCGACAATGTCGTATGTTATCATTTAACAGTGTGTCCCATGGTTGGGTATTGAAATGAGAAGGAAATCTGGTGGAATTAATCGAGGGGATTACGCAATCCAACTCCGACATGGCTGTAACTCAACCGACCTTTCACGACCCATGCCAGTCGACTCTGACGCGCGCCTGACGGCTCCCTACAAATCTCCGGACGCGTGATTGATATGATTACACATTTGGATAGGAGAATATGTACGTTGTGCGGCGCTATATGGAGAATACCGGCGAACCTCTTTAGTCCACCTGCCACCATTGCGTAACACGTGAAAAGTGTGGCTCTTTTTTTACGAAATAAGAGGCATATTGTCCCCTTCACCACAAACCGCAATTGACCCCCTGATTACGTCCTCAATTCTGTAGTCATGGCAGGAGGCGGGTCATTAGTTAGTGGTGAATTAGCCTGCGGTTCCCGTCCTAGGGTTTTGGAACCTCTGCGGAACTTATTAGGTGGACAAGGAGCGTGACTGTTGTTATTACCATGAGAGGTTTTTTTGTGAGTCCGCTGGAGTACAGGTACTTCTGGCTGCCACGCAAGCAAGATCTGGGGTAATGCGGAATTACATATATTATAGATAGCGGTCCGAGAGAATAAGGGTTCGCTATATGTGCTAGAAATAGAGTCGGTGGTTCGTTCGCTCCGCTGATGTTGTGTCCTTACGGCCTGTCTAGACGATTGCTCTATTGGGGCCTTACACTGTCTTCATGGGTGGACTCCCGTGAAAGTTGTGGAGAGAGAATGCTACTAGTTTTCCTCCTCCACAGCCGCATCATGAACAGGAGCACCGGGGTTTGAGATGGTCTGAGATTATTTCAATCAAGATGTGGCCAATCCATTGTTTTCCCATGGAACAACTCCCCCCCCCGTTATGTTTAGTCATCGTTCTTATTAGATTTTCCCATAATCGGTTTCTCCTGGCTCCCCTGCAGTCCTGTGTCTAGCTTTTTTTTCCGTACACGGTTTACTCAACAAATTGTTCCCCTTGTGAAAACCCTGGTAGCAGTTCGTGAGTGAACTTTGGAACTCTCATATATGAGAAAGTTGGAACTGGTCACGATGGGCAGTTTGCCCCACAAGTGAATCACCGCTTAAAGCTCATGGTGTTAGGCCGTTCCAAGATGCAGTCTTACCGCATTTGAGTCTTCTCCTAAGATTTTGCACGGAGATTTAGGCAAATGGTGTGAGCGGAATGAGGAAACTACCAGAGAATTGTTGCTCTTCGGGATTTGAGAAACTTGTTAACATTGAAGATGTGTAAGGTTGGGGAAGTTCAAAGTCAAATTTTGTTGCCAGGAACTGCACTCCATTAAGCTATACAATCTTCGGATTTTAGACAGACAGACTGATATTTGGAGCTAAATAGGTGTGGTTCCGTGTGTATGGCGCTTGGTTAAAATGCACCAAGGTTACCGTTTGACCAAACTGCGCATTCTGTAGCCCCCCAACTTTGTCTAGTCATAGTTATATGTCAATCTGAGTAGTTGAGACGTTAAGGATTTTGGCGGCCGAAAGGCGTTGGAATCAGACATTTAAATCAGATCAACTCCTCCGCTGTGATTCCTGATTGATTACCATTGCATTGGCACATTGGTGCTCATTGACGGAATGGTGTTTGTAATTGTTCCGGACCAGTTGGAAAAAATAACCTTGAATTAGCCCGAGTGACCTGATATAATTCCACTATGAGGTCCTATAATGTCTACCTACGTATGCTAATAATACTAATAATTGCTAATAAATGGCTTGTTTGAATTGCAGGAGAAGCCGCACAAGTGTGACGTTTGTGGGAAGTCATTTCCTACTCCAGGGGATCTAAAGAGCCACGGCTATGTTCACTCGGGAACATGGCCCTTCCGATGTCCTGTCTGCAAGAGGGGCTTCTCCAAACATACTAATCTCAAAAATCACCTCTTCCTACACACAGGTAATTCATGCAGTGGTTTTTGGACCCTATGAAAAGCTCAGGGGGTAATAAATGTCGGGCTGGAAATTGCTTTGCAAATCCTCCATTACCTTATATCTCTCTGCTCTACGTGCGTGTGTATTCCTCAATCCCACACTCGATCAGTAACCTAGCATCGCACACCGGGTTGCGGCCAACACACGTGTGCGTGGGTGTTTTCCAATCATAATCTTGAAAGAGATCAAGGGAGTTGTGCTCACTCAGTGTGTGTGTGTGTGTGTGTGTGTGTTTGGGTATGTGTGTTTATGCCTGTTTGGCTGTGTGCGTATATATTTGTGGGAAACTTATGGTTTCATCATTGCCATCGGGAATAAAATAAATATTAGGCTATACCTTACGTCCTTAAAAGAATTTCTGCCCTCCTACCAAAATCATACAATCGGAATGAGTGTGTGAGCATAAATGTATTTTATTATTACTCTGACGGCGGCGGCAGCGACGACGACGACCCTCTCCGCATACCTTGGCATGGTCGCGGCAATGTACGTGCTGTAAGTTGCAGAGTAATTTTTTTCAAGGTGTGTATAATGTGATGTATTGGCACCAGCAAGGTGTAACACGTCCGCGCACACATACACTACACACTTGGGGAATCATGTTTGGGAGAGTTGATTTGGTCTCTGAGCATTTTCTGCTTGTCTTTAATTTATGAATTACTCCAGTTGGCGTGGATGTTATTTGGTATTCATGTAATGCCGTCTGGTAATGTTTCCCTCTGTATCCCCTCTCCGTGTGGATCTCTGTGAGTGAGTTGGTGTGTGTGTGTTTTTGTGTGTACATATAACGTGTGCTTACTCAGAAGTAATTGTGGAGGCGTCCTTTCCCAACTTCTTTCAATGTTCACTCCCTCTGCGCTTGTGTGTATTTTCTTTGGGTGGTCTTGAAGGAGTGATCAGCAGGAGATCTAAATCGATATTCCATAGATACTCATAATGAATCCTCAGCCCATTCATCAGCTCGTAGTCAGTTTCTCATCCGTCCATATGTTTCATGACTGGGAGTATGTGTATATGTTTGTGTTTGTGTCTATGTATCTCATCTCAGTCAGGCTCATGTAATGTCCCTGGGTAAGTGTTTCCATGTACGTGTGTGTGTACAATATGTATGTATTTGGGCTGTTCTTCAGTGTGTGTGTGTGTGTGTGAGCCGGAAATCTAATCCAATCGAAAATGTATTACTATCTTGACTTGATCTCCATATCGGATCACCTTAGACTCTGCAGGTAGTCCATGTGGCGGGATTAGAGCCCTTTCTGCATCCTTCCACGTCTCGTCCACCACCACCACCATCACCACCAACATCACAACTCCAACTATCAAGTAGTATCCTTTTAAAATAGTCCTTCCATCATGTATTTACACACACGCAGACATTCCCTCAACAAGTCACAGAGTAGTGGGACGGAAATAACCAACACAGAGGCAGGTAAGTACGTTGGCTTGGCGTTTCCCATAACCCCGTACTGCACTCTTCAAATAAACTCCGTTCTGCATGATCGTTCAGGCCTAATGACCCACAGGCCATATTGTAAGATCCCCATAAAATTGGCCATCAAACTCTTGAATAGAGAGAGAGAGAGCGAGACAATGCCAAACTAGGACTTACCATTAAGGGGAACAAAGGTTGAGCCTAAGTGTTGTGCTGGGTTTTAAGAATGAAAGTGAGCCTATGTACCTGTATGGGAATCCTCGGCGAGGTGTGTGTCCTTACAATATCCTTCTGATGGGTCTAACCCTCCCAACTGTGCGCGACACGTTTGCTTCCCTGTTACTTTATTTACTCGTGATGATGATAGGTATATGACGGCCGCCACGACCGTAAGCCTCTATCATGTTAATGGAGTGTGGAAAAAAATCGTGGATCGCCTCTGTTTATAATAGTAATTTATCACGTGGAAACTGCCAACTGTACTGTTTTGTCTGTTTGACAGGAGCTCGAGAGAGAGAGAGAGAGAGAGAGAGTCAGGTAGTAGTGGCAGGTGGATTTGGATTGGACTGATTGAGAATCTGCGCATTTATTCAAATGGGATGTGAGAGATCTGTTCTTTGAACAATGTTGTGAGTGAGGATTTTGATCACTCCATTCCTCCCTTGTTAACTCTCTATGAAGAAATGAGTAATAGCGTAAGATGGGACGTTTGGAGGGAAAAAGTGGTGGTATTATGACTGACCATATACCCAGACGTACATACTTTGACTCAAAGATTAGCAGTTTTTTCTGTCTTATTTTGAAATTCTCCTCTGTCTTCCCAGCAGTGAGCCAATTAGATTGGACTGCCGTAAGAGTAAAATGATACTTCCTTTTTGCTTTTTTCCCCTCTCTAAGATCCAGAAACAACTTCTGCGTGAGGGAATATATCCGCTCATCAGAAGAAATTGACAGCCAGTTTTTTTTCTTCGTTTGGGTGGAGAAATGAGAGGGATTTTGGCAAATTTCTTTGTTGTATGTATGGCTGGTCATGACATGTGTAGAGCGTAGCGAGGGCGATTTACAGTTGTTATATAGCATGTTCATTCCTTCCATTGAGATCATACGAGGATGTTGAGGGAACTAAAAGTATATAATGTATCCTTCAAGTCTTTACTGCAATGAACCGGTGTTGGGAGGAAATAAAGGGCCAGCATGTGTGGTGGTGGATGGATAAATATTCAGGGTTTTATGACTGGGTAAGACAAGAGTGGAAAAAAGTGGTACATATGTCAGCCCGTGAGCTATATCTTACTGTGAAAAAGTATACAGTCCAGTTAATAAGGTTGGCCCATCATTCCAGTCCGCTTGATGGTGGTGGTGGTGGTAGACAGACAGTCAGTCAGGCAGTCGGTGAGGAAAAAAGTCGGGCAAGATTGACCGGTAGATATTGGCTGACGATGAGCACTGCTAAGTTGCACTTCTTACCAGTTCAGAAGGTTTCCTTCACATGTTAGACACTGACGATGAGGACTACTTGTGCATGCGTGTATGTGTGTGTGTAAGCCTGTGTGCGTGCTTGCCCTATTATCTATTATGTGTTGCTCCAGTTAGGCTACGTGTGATGTTTTTAAGACGGAGGAGGAAGAAGAAGAATAAGTTGGGAAAGAAAGAGTTAGATGACGGGAAAAGGAGTGAGGGATCACAGCTGGGATACGGAGTCTTATCTCCCTGTGCAACCCATGCACTTAATGTAATTCACATGTAGTTTTACAAGAGGAGGACCGGTACGGTTGTTGTGTACTAATATACTCCAGGAGTAGTGGGACCCCTATGTATATCAGCTGTGTGTGTGTGTGTGTGTGTGTGTGCGTATGAGTGCCTTCCTTGGAAAATTTCTCCATTTTTTCCCCTCAAAATGTTATATTACTCGGCATTTATATATTCCGTCGGGTCTAATGGTATATGATTGTGTGTCGCAGTGCCGCCGCCGGAGTTACCTGGTCTGTATGTATGGATGTGTGTACATATGAAGGCATAGTTGGAACATGGCCGGACGGAACTGTCATCTTTCTGCGTGCGGCTAGGCTCTGCCAGCAGTAGTGGTGGTAGTAATAGTAGTAGTGGTTTTAAGCCCCTGTTGACCCCAGGCAGCAGGGAGGGAGCCGTTCGTCGTTAGTATTCCGGTCGTCATTCGTCCTCCACTCGCTCTAGTTCGAATGTTTTATTAGCCTGTTTGTAATGTGTCTGTGTCTGTATGAGTGGTTGTGTGTGCCCTGTGCATGTGTGATGCTCTGGCTGTCTATGTGTGCACTTATGGGAGCGAACGTGTAATGTATAGGAGGGAAAGGGCTATTTATTTTTTCGGTTTCCTTTTTCCGTTCTCCAATTTTATTCCATACACATAGCACACACACACACACACTCACCCAGACGTTACGTAACGCGGACAGAGACAGACGGATTTTTACCTTAACCATCTCGCTTTTAACCTTTTGACAGTAGGATACCATGTGTGTGTGAGAGAGAGAGCGTGCGTGTATGGACGGCCGTGTTCCATGTGCCGCTATGGCCACGTCTCTCTCCTTTGGTGTGTCCCAAGCCGTCGTCTGAGGAAGTTAGTGGCAATTATTGTTACTTTCTTGGTCCCTCCTCATTACTTACAAACTTTTTATTGTCTTTGTCCGGAGTATCCCGTGGTGCGTCTGACTTTGCGACACTGTGTGACAGGGACGAGTGTGGAAGAGTGGATCGGGCCCGATCTTGGCTGCACTGCGGTGACAGGATTGATGAGGCGAGGGAAAGAATGTGTGCGTGCTGGGTTTGTGATGTACGGCATAGTTTAGTTGTGTGTGTGTGTGTGTGTGTGTGAGCCTGTGTGTATACGAGTGTGTGCTGGTGTGCGTAGCTATACGGGCGGAAGTTAAGCATGTGTGTGCCGTGTGGACGTAAGGAGCTGATACCTCCTGACCGGTAGAGTCATATATTGTGTGGATCCAATTGTGGTGGTCTAATTGATCCATTATTAAGAGCGGGGAAGGTGCAGAGAAGAATTCCAGTAGGTTTTTATCATAGGGAGGATCCAATAATGTGGGATATCATGTCAGTTAGAGGATGAAATGTGCTGGCCTTGCTCATAACGAATAGTTCACCTTACACACACGCTCCTGCCCATATAGTATGCGACTCTCTGGCGAGGTACGCAACATATGCTGGTCCAGCGTTAAAACCAATAAAAAGCATGCAGTAGTGGCTCTGCACGGCTACTCTGCTACCATATATTTTACCTTCTAACTACTGGATATTGGGAAGGTATTAAGGAGGAAGCTTATATGGATTTGAAATCTCTACCGTCTCAAGGCTTATGTACCCAACTGTGTGCATGTGTGGGGATGAAGACCATTTAAATTGTCCATACATTCCTGGATCGGGGCATATGAACTTGCATATCATCATCTTGGATCGCCCTTATAGGCATAGCAATGTGGAGCGGGAGCTGGAAAAAGGGCATCAGTTGGCATGCTAATGTATTATGAATATTTATAATCTGTCTTGTTACATTTTTTCTCCTCCTTCCCTACACATACAAACACACACGCTCATACATACCTTTTCACCCGCTTGCTCGCCTTTCTTATCCACTCCTTTGCTCTCTCTCTCTCTTTCTTATCCAATCCAATCCAATAATTGACTGGAAGGCTGAAAACTTTTTAGAAATAAAACCGGTTTTGGACATGCACGAAATCGGTAGCGCCCCAACCCCTCACCAATTCCACACTTGGTATGTTTGCTGGTCTGCTCCTTCACTGCTTCGGTTTCGTCGTAGGGTTCCCTCGTTTATACACGCACACACAAACACATACGTAAGAAGGCCGACGCGGTGCGATCGTGTTCACGTTCCTCACGCTTCTGGCTCATCCTCACCTCTGAGAAAAGTCTCCTTCCTCATCAATTTTTCCCGTCTTACATCCCCAGTACACGGTAGTGTGCATATTATTTGTTAGAGATACGGAGCTAAGGGAGGTTGTGTAGTTAGGAGTAGTAGTAGATTTTCCCTCCATCATCTCTGTGGAGATTGCTTCTTGGCTTTACATGAGATAGAGAGAGAGAGAGAGAGAAGTAATAACGAGGTTTTTTGGGTGGTTTCAACCTGGACACTGAATTCATTTTCATGGCTCATTCATTACGATTATCAAGGAAGAGTCCGGATAAAGAACTTTATGGAGAAGAACTGTAGGCATGTATGGTATATGTAGTGGCAGGAGCAGGGGTAGTCGTGGCCGTAATAATAATAATAAGACAAAAGTTGAGGATTTACGGGTAGGAATAGTAAGTAGTTGGGGGGAGATGATGACTGGAAAAGGAGCATGTTGACGTTGACCATTATTGCGGGCTACCACGGGGCAGAGCTGTTTCAACGCACTCACTTGCTCACTCACTCAGTCAGTCAGTGAGACGGGAGTGAGCCCCGGTAGTTACTGGTTAACTGGGGAGGAAGACAGTATGATATTTTTATTGTTTCTTATACGTATACTTATATATAGTTACAAGTATTTAATAAGGGAGAGATGGCCGTGAGCGTAAGAGTGAATAGGTACAGTATATGGGCAAAATAATATTTCTTCGCACCACTTCATTTTCCACCCCGTTATTGTTTACGTGGCTCTTTATGACTGTAGATGCACCGTGCTCCCGGAGGATAATAATATTTCCAACAAGATATTTTATCTCCCTCGACCTCTCGGACGAAAAAGACAAGGTTCCTCCTGGATCTTAATACATAGACACACATCCACACACGGTCTTTCGTTCATATCTCCGCTCCTCATTTGCTGCCTTGTTGTGTTTTTTCGTCCCCGTAAAACTCCTGGTTTTCTAACCACATCACAGAGTTATATTCACGTTTCCCTGCTATAGTTTTAGCATAATCAGGTTTTCATGACTGTGCTGTGCTGCTGCGGCAGTGAGGGAAAAAAGTATTGGGTTTTACGATGAGTTGTATCCACACTCGCTTTGGACTTGCACACACACACACACAAACCCACGAGTCAGTAGCATCCTTGTTGGCCAGACTCCTTCCTTCCCGCTCCAATCTCGTATTGTTTACGACTTGGTCTGGTTCGAGTTTTTTTTTACCCTTTGAAGAATGACTTTGGGTGCACTTGAACAATATGACTTATGAATAGCTGATGAGTTCCTATTATAATTAATCGGAGTCTGACTGTGAGTGTGTTGGACGCTTGCTCATTGCCCCGTTGTTGCTCTTGGTGGTGACTATGTAGTGACCGGTGTAGTAAGGCATTGGTGGGCTATAGGGAAGGCACATGAAGTGTGATTGGAGTGTGGAGATATGAGCGCATTGTTGGACGCTTATGATTTTTCAAGTATGTATTGTATTGAGGGAGTTAAGAAGAAGGAAAAAATCAGAGCTTTGACTTGACTCACATTTAATTGCTCCTCCGAGCTATGGAGCCTCGCCCAAGTGAAAAAATTAGTGGCATATCTGCTCTTGAATTTATTACGTATGAGTCCGCGGTCCTGTAGAATGAGTTTACTCACAGTAACGACAACAACAACAACAACAACGGCAGGAGCAACCTGCTCCTGTGAAAAGTCTATTGAATACATGGCAGATAGTGTATGGATGCGTTTATGTGTGCATGCATGAGTTTGGTCGGTGGTTACTCTGATGCTGTTTTGTTACCGATGGTCCTCCTGCCGCCTCAACTGCTCCTC
>VYYI01001880.1:0-17140 GCA_021029175.1 Bilobella aurantiaca
ATGGGCAAAAGTGCACTTCATACTTAAGAACAAGCAGATTAATATTGGAGCAAAGTCAAATTCTATTCCTTAAACTTTCTAGAGTGTTTCACCTTAAAAATTGTTCTACGGATTTTGAAAATTTCTTCCATTTATAATTTGAATCTTGTTCAAACAAATAATTAAATAGTTTGGCGATAGACATTGATAAAACTAGTTCAAACGAATTTCTTCTCGATTTCGATTTGGTATATGTATTGTTGATTTTTATTTGAAGGGTATTGTGAGTATTCTTGTAGCTTTACTTTGTAAAAGTAGCTATCTGATAGATAGAAGAAGGACGGCAATATTTGTTTGTGATTTTTCTGCACTTCAATATTGACAAAAGTTGCTGTCTTGCTTATTAGTTTAACACTTATATCTCTATGGTCATTTTAAGTCCCAATTGAAAAGCCTCCAAAAAGCCGTCCTATCTCACCTTTTGAAATCGGTACGCTCCAGAAGTTATAAATTGAGCTCAGTTTTGCATTTTTTTTTTATTTCGTCGGATGTTGACATGGTTTCTGCGAGGTTGAAGATATTCGGCTTGATGAAAAGTAAATTATTAAAAAAAGAAGGAGAATTTACTTCATTGCTTGAAATTAGGAGTAGTCTGTGACAGGCTCGGTGTTCCAGTCGGCGAATGTCAAACAGTGTCCATTGATAGTAAGTGTCCCACTTCCCATCAAAGTCAAAAAATATTTGACCTTGACCTTTGACACAAAAGGGGTTGACCCACTAATCCCATTTTAGAACTCAGCCTTTACATTGTCTCAAACGTCATATGTGCCAAATTTGGGGACGCTGTGACATGTAGTTCGTCCGCAAACGTGTCTCGAACGGACGGACAGACATGATGGGCACATAAGATCTGGATCGGGCTAAAAATTTAGGCGTAGGACGTATCAAGGGCCAATTAAGTGTATATTGCATCTCAACATTTACTATTTTAGTTGTCTTGTTTTTACAGCTACAACTTTTCCTAGCGATGGAAAATCAGTTCATGCGTGCGTAGATATTGCACTACAATAAAATTGTACTTCCAAACATACGAATCACTCCAAAGCTTCACTGCAGTTCGGAACACAACTTTGAGTCCCTAATCATAAACTTAGAAGCTCAAAATGACGAATTATTACGAAGTTTTCCTTTTTTTTTTAAACATTGAGACTGGCAAAACAAGCCCCTCCTAGATGAGGAATATTCAAAAATTAAAACTTAAATTCCCCTGTCCGGAGAAGGAAATATTTGGCCAGATTCTAAATGACAGTGACAAGCACGAACAATAATAATAATTTTTTGAATGCTTTAGGATTACACTAAATTTGAGATCGTCACAAATTCTAGCAAAGAAATAACTACATATTAGTGCGGAATTGCCAATCAAAATTTCCTTTGCGTGTTCAAAGTAACTGTAATTTGCAGAAGCCAAATTGGGACAATTAATCACTCCGATTCAAATTTTGGGTTTTTCATTTTCGGATTAATTCAAAATGAAGCTTTTGTTTAAAACATTTTTGAACTTATAAATAGAATTTTTCGTTGCAAAATATAGTGCACAAAACCTTGTTTATTAGTTTACACAAAAACATCTAGGTGCGTCATAAGCAAGGACTGACAAGCAAGCACCTTTATATTTATTTGTTTGCTAAGCCACCATTTGCTTGCGGCACATCAAGTCGATCAAAATAGCATGCAATAATTAAATTTCAAATACCCGAACCGTGTGCAAAATGTTTAAAATACTCAATAATAAATTAGCGAGGTTTGAAAATAGAAACAACACGGCAACAGCAATTGCGAATGCTTAAATTATGCTGAAATAAGTAGTGATAAGTGTCTCTGACCTCTAGCAAGCTCTAAGAAGTTGATAATTAAAAGCCCACTTTATACACCATCTACCCCTGTCACTGATGCTGGTAAATTCTATAAGATGTGGGAAAGCAAAAAGTAAGGTTGGCTGTGTTAACCACTGCCCTAGCTAGGACCTCCTACCAAAGATGCCCAACCAAATGCCTTATGCCTTCTTTTCAAAGAACAACCAACAAGCCTCTCATACAGCTATGCTTCATAGTAATCACCGATTCCAGAGCTGTGTGTGCGTGCGTGCATGAATGTGTAAGAGTGAAACCTTTGGTAACCAAAATCGCCAAATTGAGAAAAGAGGTATTAAACCATAGACGTTTTGCTACCAAAATTGCTGCAAAAGGCTGAAAGCAATATGGTAAGTCAAATAATTTACCCTTATTGATGCTGATCAATCAATTTTGCTATTTTAACACCTTTTAGCTCTTCCATAGAATTATTAGATTCATAATTAGATTCATTCATTAGCTTTCTCCGGAAATTAAAACGATTTCAATGAGTGGTCCAAGGAAAGATTCCGTTATTAAATCAATTACCGCGCAACGTTTCAATTTACGAAGAATAAACTTGCGGCACTGTAAGAAGCCCTCATTACAACTACAGCTACCTTATTGGAACTCCGACTCAAGCACCTGGACACCAACTCCTTGTTCCAGGGGATTTAAGGTGCATTTGCTCAAGTAACAAGATCATCGTCACGGGCATGCCGTTCAGAGTGATGTCGAACCTCTGGAGCCTATTCGCTGATTGCATTGATTGTAGAAGAATCAGGCCTGCTATCATGACAATGGAAGCATGCAGAACCGGGAATTACCTGTAACACGATTTTTTGGTTTCTGTGGTCATTTATGTGTTTAATTGTGTGAAGACGAATAGCCACGTATAACGCAAAGGAGCTGGATTAAAGCGGAATTTTTTGCTCAGACATGTGTGGGGTAGAAATGCAAAAAAAAAATTGTAGGGTATTAGATGCACTGTTTTCTCAGGGTACAACGAGATGTATGTATGTTTGTAACAGGGAGCCCACTACCTATTTGTTAGGATAGTGAGATTCACGCCGAGCATGCGCGAAAATGGCATATTTCGGTCACTGCTATTGGGAAACAGCGTTGTTTTCTGGGCGGATCGAGATACCCAGGCACACACAAATGTATGCCTATGGTAAGATTCGATCTCGGGCACTTAGGGGAGAGAGACTAATGCTCTAACCTCTCGGGCAACTCACGGTCCCACTAAAGAGACACCTTACAACGAGATACCTTACCGATTCTTTTGCCGTGGATTGTAACCCTGTGGGTCCACCACATTTTCCCTTTTACTCTACCCTAAACTTGTTTGATTGTAAATTCAAATTTGAATACGTTAACTCTACAAAATGTTTTTTGTTTAAAGCAATTATAAAGTCAGAAGAGGTAAACGTCAACCTTTTAGCAACAGCAAAAATGTCTATTAAAATAAAGTTGAAAAATGTTGGAGAAATCAGTTCAAAAGCAGAGTCCTATTAGGCTGAACCTAATGTTTCCTATACAAAATTACTAATTTTTTGTGTAACTGTTGGAGTTTGCTGATCACAGATCCAGCTTGGGCCTGGGCTATAGGTAAGTCAATGCTACCATCAATAAAATTATATCAAGTTGTGCCAGTAATCTAAAATGGCAATTGCAAAATATGATAAAGCATTTTACAAATACAATAAGCTAATGTATAGTATATATATATATAACATTTATATAAAAAACTAATAATATTTAGTCTTTATTCAAAGAAAAATGGTTTGCTTTAGTATGTCCTACATTCCCTTGGTATTGCTTTTACTTGGCATGTGGACCATCGCCATTGCTGATTCTTCTTGCAACAATAAACCTTGCCAATGCCCAGAAGGAGAGATGGCTCAACCAGTTATATCCAAGGTTGGTATAACTTACACATGCGGTCCTATGACTTCGACTACGGATTACAGTCTTCCAAAGAAAGAACCATGCATGATGATTGGTTCAACATGCTACTGCCCTTTAGGCTATACGGAAGTAAACCCAACGCTCGAAGGCCCACATTGCGAACTAATTTAATCCAAAAACTTTTAAATTTATGTTCTAGCAGTACATTGAATACTTAAATAAACTTTCTCGAGGACTTTTTGGGGACGGTGTACAACAATGTTCAAAATTTGAGCGATTTCTAAGATTTCATACACCTTTTGGATTTGATAACTACGGATTCAGCAGATCCACAATAATCTGTTAACTTAAACTAAAAAAATCAAACAACACTTTTAATAATAGCAAAGTATTCAAGTATTTTATTGCGTACCTGCCAAACAACGCCGTCGCCAAAGGAATTACGTTTCAAATTCCGAGTTCTCCAATCCCAGGACGGAAAATTGTACTAGAATTTCTGTCGGGCGAGTTGCTGTATTGGCTAGAGCTATTATTTCTCAAATACGCCTGTGAACGCTAGTTCAAATCACCGGATTAGCTACAAATTCTATTTTTAACTTTTGCCTTTCATCTAAGTGTGTATGCCCATACTTTCGTGACTAGGTTAAACATCTCAAGAGTAAGGAGATGAGTGATGAAATATTCTGTAAACTCAAGCGATTTCTACAGACTACCCTCATTTGCATAGAGTCATCTGCGGTTGTCAGGAGATACAGCTGTACCTCGCGTTGGAGTGATACCTAACTCGAACTCTAAAACAACTAATTAGATAAGTCTTAAGCAATTTTGACCGCAACGTCGTCGATGAAAAGAGCTTGAACTCAAGCAAATCAATTTTGCTTTTACTGTAACTATAGACTAAACAAAACAGGAATTTTCCATCACACAATGATTGTATTTTTTTTGTAACTGTAAAATTGGCATTCGCACTCAAGACAGTATTGTAATACTGAAAATAATCAATCTTGAGCACAGCTATAATAATAACTATTTAATTATGGACAATAAAAGTATTAAAATATATTTGCAAATTAGGTGTACATATGTGATCTTAAGTTACTTCTTACTAAATGCCAAATGTTATCAAAAAGAAAGAGTCAGGCCTTGAAAATTGCAAGGGGTCACTTAAGGGTACCCCTATTGAGTCTAACCATTTATCATTGTAATTTTCTGGTTTCTATAGCCGTAATTTTGACTAGTTATAGAAAATCCGTGCGCATTTACAAATAAGGGGATATTTACCTAGATTCTAAATAACAGTGACAAAATATACCAGAAGTAAAAGCTAAGAAAACACTGCATAAAGTTCGGAAGATCAATTATTTTTTTTTTTCAAAAATTGGTGTCCAAAATAATTGTAATTTACAGAAGCCGAATCGCTACTACTCAAACTTGGGGTTTTTCAATTTCTGATAACTTAAAAGTAAAGCTTTAGCAATTTGAAATCATACTGACCAATTTTTGCTGCAAAATAAAGTGAGCGAAACGTTTTTTTTTTTAGTTTACACAAAAACAACCATACCAAATTGACGTATCAAGTGCGTCAAATCAAGTCAGTCAGCAAGCACCTTTGAGATGTTTGTTTGTTAAGCAAACATTTGCCTGCGACCACATTAAGTTGATCAAAATAGCATGCTATAATTAAATTTTATATACCCGAACCGTGTGCAAAATGTTCAAATTACTCAATAATAAATTAGTGAGGTTTTAGAATAGAAACAACAAGGTAACAGCAATTGCAAATGCTTAAATTATGCTAAAATGAGTAGCGGTAAGTGACTCGAACCTCTGAAAAGCTCTGATAATAGTAAAAAACATGTTGGTTAAAACCATATTTTAGAAAATCTTTTATTTAAATTGTCTTCAAGTAATATTAAGGGTGTCCGACCATTCATGTTGGTAAAGTCTATAAGAACTCATAAACCTCTCATGCAGCTATTTCCTAAAATTGTCCTACTAGGATCGGGTGAAAATTTCGATAAAGTAATATGACCTGTATGTAATTCCAACAACAAATTGTCCAATGTGAAAATATTCTTATAGTAGTAATATCTAGATTGATATTATGACAGTAGTAATGACAAACTTTACAAAACCGACCATTTAATAGCGCCGACATCTTTGTGCAGATTACTTCCTAAACTACTAATAGCTACAACAAGTTTAAGATTAACATTGCTTAAAATAAAATCTTAAAACACTATTTAAGGGTCTATTAGAGCAAAATCATCTAATACGAGCTAAAACAAAGAGCCTAAACAGAAGAGCTAGAAAGTAAAAGAACCTAAAGCTAATTAATTGTTTATACTAGGTAATCATAATAAAATAATTTAGGCCTTTTTACGCTTTAGCTCTTATTTCAGCCTTCCATTTAGCTCATACTACATAAAATTATTAGATTCATACCTGAGAATTTTTTTAAGGAGACTTAAGATTGTTTTCTCAATATGTCTTTTGTGAAATTCCTAACGCTAAAGTTTGCAATTGCAAAAGCTTGATCTGGAAATTGAAAAGATTTCAATGTCCAAGAATCACTATACAAACAAATTTTCAACTCGCAAACGAGGGAGGTTGCGGCACTTCGAGAAACCCTTATTACGACTACAGCTACCTTATTGGCCCTCCTGCTCAAGCTCCTGTAGGCGGATGCTTTAAAAAACCTATCCAATTATAATCTAATTCCTATCCGCAAATTCCATTCCGAGTTATCAAATTCATTTTGAATCTGAAGATTATCGTAGTAAAATACTATCTAAGTCCAAATTCAATCAGAAAATCACCTGTAGTGGTTAGCCCACGGAAGTGCTGACAATGGATTTTGGGATCGATTCCTGTTCTGACCATACACTTTTGTCACTTTCGCTTAGTTTCTTGGATGTTAAACGATTAGATTAATGATATATACTATTTGTGAACAAAGCCAACGGCCCGTAGTCAGGAGGTTAGGACCCTTGTCCTAACTTGGGTAGGTTCCGAGATCTAATCCCGGCACCAGCACAGTCAGCACATCAAACAAGTGGTGGGGTGGAAATGGTGATTGGAGGCCTGGAATGTTGCAGTTGTGACTTCCCAGTCAACTCACAGGCCGATACCACACACTAGCACACGCAAACATTGATCAAGCCTATATGCAAATGTGAAACAGCATCAAAAAAGATAGCTAACTCTACGCAGCCCACAACACCAGTGTGTAGCTTCCCATTATCTAATGTTCGGGACTCACGGAATGGTATAAGTCAAGTTGAGTTAGGTCAGCAAATTTATTCATCTAGCTCAACATAATTTTTAGCGTAACTTACTCATCTACTTCCGGTTGATTACGACTTATCTTATATTTTAGAAGCGACGGGGGATGTGATTTTAATTGATATTCATCTATAAAATATTTTATAATTTTCCTAATAAATTCTAGTTCGACTTTATACTGCTTCAAAGTGTCCATTATTTTTATTAGTTGTTAGTTAGAAATGGCTTACTTTGAAATTATAATTGGATGATACTTAAGTTTGGATTGATTTTTCTATTGCATTAATTTTGAGGTTGGATTTGTATTTGATAGTGATTTATTCCTCTATTGCATACGCTCCCTGGACACCAACACTTTGTTCCCGGGGATTTAATGATCAAGTAACAACATCACTAGCAGGCGGAGTTTCGAGCGTGCTCTTTTGGCGGCATCATCACTTTCTGCTAACGATAATTGAACGTACAGAATCATTGGTCATGAAATTATGTCGTTGAGGAGCTGTTGCAAAGACCCTGAGGCTCTGGCCATGGAAGTTGGCAAGGATAGCCAAGGCAATAATTGTTAGTATTAGATAATGCAATTGGTATTTATTGTTATTTTTATGGTGAAAAAACTGAATTGGGTTAACTACATAACTACTCCTTCTTTTGCACTATACGCTTGCTTTCCGGATTAAATTTTTACTCCCGGTGTATTTAATTTTCAACTCACTTTCATCACTTCCCGACAAAGACCATAACTTTACTTGTACAGTATATTTTTGTCATTTACTCAAAACCTCTGGATACTTATCATGGTTTTATCGTGCTTTTAGCTCTATATTCGACTATTGCTTTGTGTACAGAAAACAAACATTTCTCATAATACTCGTCGTTTACAGTATTTTCTGCATTATTGGAGCAACAGCTTGGAAAAATGGCAACGAGGGCGCGATTACTTACAGCAGTTATGCTTGTGTTTTCGATATTCATCGGCGACTGCTACAATGGTAACCTTGTATTTCGACTATCTACAAACGCAGATATTGCTAAAACTCTTAGAGGTTTGCGTGACAAAAACTATAAAATATATTTTCAGTCCATTGGAGAAGCGTCGGCAGCAACGTCTTTAAGTTTACTGACAACAAAGTGATGCGTAATGTAGCCTCTAGGATGCATCACCTTTCAAAGACGTGTAAATGAGTAAGGTTGGGTCACACTAAACCACATTCAGCTTGCTTTGGTTTACATACTTGATTAGAAAGTGCAGTTATACTAACTTTAGTGTTAGGCATGGAAATTTGCCCAACTTCAAGTCGACGGATGACGCTATGAGACTATTTGTTGGATATGTTCTTCGGAAGGATCTGCATGCGACCAAAATTAGTACAATAATTTATTGGTTAAATTTGTGTGGATTGATGCATAATTGGCTTGGCAGATGTACATGAAGATACTGCAGAGGCTGGAAGCAGTTGGCTTGGCGTAGGCGAAAATCAGGAGTTATTATGTAAACTCAAGTTAACTAATTCGCCGACAACATGCACATGGGGATTATTTTAGGTTGACCAATTTGAAACTGGCTAAGATTATTTACTTGCTTTTTACTGCCATGGTTGTATGGCCTTTTGTAGTAAAGTATGGAAAAGAAAAACACACCAACGCACTCAACTAACGAGTTTTGTGATTTGTGAATGTAGTTTACATTTTGCATTCATGCAAAAGTGTATAATAGCATTTTAAAACGTTGCAGTTTCGAATTAAGATGAATTTTTCAAACAAAGCTACAGGTTTAACTCTCACAGGGTTTTCTAAATAAAAAAGGTAATATTTCAAGTAAGTGAACCATTTCCAATCACAGCTACTCGGGCTTGTTATTGCGGAGTTCTTCCACATAAACTCGAAATTTTGAAGAAAAAAAATCCTAAAGAAAAAGGTTGTAAAATTTGCACAACCATTTGCCAAATTTGTCTGAGCCTGATAATTTTTCTGAAGTGGTTATACGCACCAAAAATTGACATGTCTCAAGTTTTCTAGATGTCACAACAGTTGAAAAGTAGAAAAGGTACCCTGATAATTAATTCACTATATCTTAATTAACCCTTGTCATTCTCTAGCATTGCGTTCTGAAGCTCTTCAGAAAGGCATACAAAACTACTCTAATTTACCCAATCATGGTAATTGGTAACATGTTCTTTATGTGCTAATTGGTCACGAAAATTAGTTGGCACAAGCTGAGATGTGTTGTCAAGTCAAAAATTTTCTCTAAGCCTACTCATCAAAAATACAACTTGAAAAAATAACAGTTCAAATGAATCAATTAGCGGGTGTAGTGTTTCGAATAGGTGCTTTTCATAACCCACCAATGATAATTTCTTACGACAACAAGAAAGTGGGTGGCGGCGCACTTTACGATTTGCTCCACGTGGCAGCTACTACGTACAACTTCAGCCTTGAGTGGTACTTAACTGGTGGGCCAGGTGGGATCGTCAATGGAACGCCAGTGGGCCTAATGGGCGATTTATATTATAACCGAACTGATATAACAACCCCTTCCGCTGCCCTGTACCCTAGATTTCCATATGTAGAATTTACGCCCGGAGCTATTCTTTCTCAACTTACATTCATCACGTCTGGACAAAAAGCCGAACTTAGCTGGTACACCATATTCTCATCGTTTTCTACCAACCTCTGGCTTCTTATTCTAGGTGCAATTTTAACGTTGGTAGTGCTATACTCTACTGTTGTTATAGTACTGGAGAGGAAAATGGTGGTAAAAACTTTTGGTATCTCTGCGTTTGCAGTACTTTCCGCGATAATAGAGCAGCATATTGCAAAAATACCGATAGGGTCGCGTTCGAGTTCTGCTGTTATCCTAGCATTTGCTTTCATTATCGGCAACTACTATAAAGGGAACTTAGTTTCTCGTCTATCAATAAATGAAGACATGGAAATTGCAACAACTTTTGCAGACTTGCTGCAGAAAAACTATAATATAAATTTTCAATACCTTGGCGCGGGTTCCGGGACAACTGCATTTTTCAAACTTACTGAAAACCAGATTATGAGAAATGTAGCTTCCAGGATGAATTATGTTTCAAACACGTTTGAGTGCGTGAGAATGGCCATTACTACACCTCAGTCAGCTTGTATTGGTCCAGATACTTGGCTGCACAGTGTCGTTACGAGTAACTTTAGCATACGACTGGGAAATTTACACATTTTTCAATCTTCCGATGTTGCACTGAGATTCTTTGCAGGTTACGCATTTCGGAAGAAGTATCTGTATACGGCTAACTTTAGTACTATAGTCTCTTGGGTAAGTTCGGGTGGGCTAACGCAAAAATGGTTGTCAGATATACATCGTAATACTCGAAAAACTGGTTGCCGCTGGCTTGCGGAAAATGCTAACCGAGAGCTATTTGAGCTCTTGACAGACATAATTGTCAAGGAAGATGTAAAAGGGGATCATTTTAAGTTAGAAAATTTAGCCTTAGTTTTGATTATATGCCTGTGCCTACATACCTTGGGTTGCATTATATTTTTTATAGAATTTGGAAAAGGACCGCTATAATTACAAAAATTGTAAAGGTATAGCTTTATACGCAGTTATGCGCAACAGGACCACTTTACACAAAACCGTTATTGGTTACCTTATGAGATGTTGCAGATTTACTTCATTGGTACAGTTTTAATTACTTGTAATATTTAATTAGTTATGATCAGTGATTCATTTTTGGACCGGACCTCCTTCGGCTTCATATCACTTGAAGTCCTCATACTAGAGTAAAAATACTTTACACTGTATAAATTACTAGCTTGGGAAATTGTTTTGTTAAGTTTATTTTGTTAATATTGAATCAAAACTAGAGTTGTTGAGCTTTGCGTATATCAAATAATTCACACATAGAAAATGAATTACGTTTTCATATAATTTATTCTTCGGAAACATACCTTAATATTGAAAATTGTAAAAAGGCCAATTCATCTTATTATTATTTTTACGGCCGTACTTTTCTATGATAGTGACTTTTACAAGGAGCTATTTTGTGAGGATTTTGTTTTGCTAGTGGAATTATTTTGTGTGCATTTGCATTTTAGACTCCAAATTGATATTCATGTATCAAATCACGGCATTGCACACGAAGTAATTAAGCACCATAAATAGCTTAGATAAAGTTCCATATTTATTTTCAAAAGCTAGTATAGCCATCAACAAATCAAACTAGAATCTGTCCGTTAAGTTATACTCATGTATCTAAACTAAGATAAGTATGACTAAATTTAAGAAAGACTAAGGTCTAATAGCAGATCATACTCATAGATCTGGTACGCAAAATAGTACTTTTGCGCGAAATTTAAAAATGAAAACTCAATTTATAATTACAATTTTTCTGTCCTACGATGGGCTTGTTTAGCTACAAAACAATAACTCTAGTTGCAAGTAAACTAGAAATCTATACTTCAGTGAGGCAAATCTATTTTATTGACTCCATGTAATAGTACCCAAACGCACTCAAAAGAGCTTGAAATAATGGACCTAAAATAGTATCTAACGAGTAAAAGAACCTGAAATAGAAGCCTTCAAATAATAGGAGCTAAAGTAATATAAATTACCAGTTATGCTAAGCAATCAAATTAATTTTTAATAATACTAATCTTTATTTTAGGTCCTTTGCTTTAAGCCCTTTTCCTCTATAGGTCCTAGTTTTAGGCCGTTTTCCTTAGGTCCTTTATAGGTCCTATTATTTGCATTCTTGCCATTAATTTAACATTAACATAAAAGTTGCACCGTATGTAAATCCTATTCTTGTGTACCTTATGTACCCACTATGCGATCATTCAGTCAGACTTAGCTAAAATTAGCTAAACTAAAAGTCTTAGCACCATCTTAAAATAAATAGTAACGCTAAAACCAGTTAATTGCTAACCATTACGAGCGTTTCTTTAAAGCAAAATCTTACACAATTTCTTGTTGACTAGTTTTTTATAAGTCTAACTTAACGTTAGTGAGACTGAACAAAGATTTTTGAAGTTCACATGAAACCTCACTTTCGTCCGGAGCATCCTCCAGGACCCACGTCTCATCCGTGTTCTCCAGTCTCTCTCTGCAAGTTGGACAAGTCTTGTGGTTGACATTCCTACGACAAAAATAACAATTGAGGAATTTTTTCATAAAATCCTTGAAACTTTGAAAAAGTATGATTACCATGTCTCAATGCACGTCAAGCAATAGCTGTGTGTGCATGGTAACGAAACTTCGGGTTTCCTTTCCATACATATGCAACAGTCCTCCTCAGCTAAAACTGCAGAACTCAATTCGTCAGCAAGGTTGTCGAAAAGAAGTGACGAGCTCATGCCAGCAGCTATCGGAAAACACTTTACAAGGCGTTCTTCAGATTCGTCTCCTACATCTTCCTCAGCAGAAATTGCACTTTGTGCCAAATTCAAATGTAAATGCAGCGTTCTGTACACCTAAAACAAAATATTAATCAACACAAAACGCCAACTCTCTAAATTTGCAACACTTCTAAGTTTGATATGGTGCAATAAACACTGTAGTTCTATGGTGGCATTTACAAGTCCAATCGCCACTAATTAATGTTGAGTACTTAACGCTTGAAATTGATGATTTAATGTCTCACTTTTTTCAGAATTCAGAACATCAGCCCGCTTGCTTAAGAGTGAGTGAAGTAACTATATTCTTAACTTTAAAACCTAACATGTAGTTTAAAAAATGTTTTAAAAGTAGAAAAAATAGTTAGGCGTACATTACACCCTCCAAACTTCTACAACTTGTGTTAGGCAAGGCTGCCTTAAAGTAGAATGCATGGTTGCAAAGTCGCGACGTAATTGAAAGTGTACTCTAGATTATCAAATCCACCCATAATTAACATATGCAGGTAAGTCTTCACACTAAATTACTTTTTCTGTTAATTTTGCAGTCAATATTCAAGTTTTTGACTTGCTTTAAATTTTTATGTATTTATCAATTTCCCTATAGGATTCTGCACATGAAAAAATACGTCTGAATGTTTTTTTGTGTGGAAAATCCCACAGTAGTAAATTGGCCTCACGTCTTCTCATACGCCCGTTTCAGTTAGTTTGAAAATGTCTACTAAATTTTGAAAATTTCAAAGCAACTGTTCATAAATATCTACTAATTAGTTCGGTATATATTACTTATATATATATATGAGTACTTCTGTAGCAATGATCAAAATGGTCAATATATGCAAGCAACATTGTTAGCGAGTAGCAGGAACATAGTACCTGTCAATTACTAAATACCTATCCATTGATACCTACAATGAGTGTCACTTATGGAATATTATTATATAGTATTGTTTAATAAATTATCACTTAAAATACTTACCTGTAGGAATTGTTTCAGGCTGAGCTCCCTTACTTTCTCAATTGTTTCTGTCTTCGGATCTACTTTTACACACTTAACGCGAAGTGTTCCTTTCCATAGAATCCCTGAGTCAGTACCGGGCTTCACTTCGAACAAAAGTTGCTTCCCATTGCAATCCTCAAATTTGTTTGACCTGTTACACATCAACAGCATAGTAAGTGTCTTTGACTTAACTTATGACAATAAGTAAGATAATAATAATAATATAGTAATATATATTAATAATAAGGCAATTATGACTTACAGTTCATTTAACTCATTAATTTTCAAAATTAGTTCTTCATATGTTAGGAGAGTCAATTGACGGAGAGTTAGGGAGTGTTTTCTTATTTGATCGTGTAAGAAATCGAGGTCTGAGGAGCCACCAGCCGAAGGTGTAGTACCTAAACTCGTTGACTGCCCCATAATCCCATGCAGTGAGGTAGCGAGGCTAGCTAAATGAGTTAAACAATTAAGTTAAATTCAAGAAAAGTTTGATTAAGTTAAAATTTGTTAAGATTAAGGTAAGTTAAAGTTATACCTAGTAGCGAAAACATAAGGAAACAGGTGACAGATGATGTAATCGAATCAAAAATTCTTACTAGGACTCACTAATTCACGGTCATCAAGGATTCCCATCAGAAAACGGGTTCCTTAGTCAGACAAATTTATAAAACATGAATCTATTATAAGTGTAATAGGTCTATTATTTTCAACTAAGAATTAATATCTAATAAGTTACTAGTATTTAATTACTGTAGCGCAACTAAATTTTACTTCTAAAAACACTCGGATGAGCTTTTATGTATATTAACTTAAGATTTTATTGTCTATGAGTTTTACGTTACGTGACTCAGCAGCTGTGAAATTGTAAGCGATTAAAATAACATTAAGGTACTTTAAGGTTAAATTTAAGTGTAATCTAGTTTAAATCTAAATTCTAATCCTACAAGCTAAGAGAAGTTAGTAATTGTCTTGGGAGCAAGGCGCTGGATTGGATGCAATGATAATGATATGTGACAATAATGATAACAAAAAGTTTAGCAAATTTAGGCATGGAGGTTACCGCCTAATTAAACTAAATGTGGGAGAGATTCTTATAGCGTTCTAGAAAAGACTCTGATTTTTTTTCAAAGAACTCTTTTCGTAGTTCCGTTGATTAGGGCACCGCTTAAATTATATTCTTATTTGAAGTTAGCGGGAGAGTAGTAAAAAGAGCGAAAACACTAACAAGTAATCCCAAACATCAATCTTTCTTTAACTGTAATAACTAATTAACAATAGTTAATTTAAAGACCTGGACGAGATGAATTTGTGTCAGAGATCCTGTTACATTGACTAAAATACATGCAAATGTGTTGAGATAGATTAGGTACTTGTTTTGCTAATTTGAGTTGCAACCACTCCTGTTGGTTGATAATAAATCTAATTTTAGATAATCAATTTAACGCAGTTTAAAATTTACTTCGGAACTCTATTTTAGTATCACAATTCAACTTTTTTTAGTTGTAACCACTAATTTTAACTTAAGCTTAAAAAACTGAATATATAAATTAGTTTTTATTAGTCAACTAAGCACATCATTTCAGTGCCGTAATAAGCGTGCAAAATTTTCTGGAATTTGGGTTCGTCAAGGTAGAGTTCGGCCAGTATATGTATAAGGAAGAGAGATACAACTGTTGCCGTCAAATATTGACCAAAAAATAACTGACACGTCTATTTCGTATATTACAAATTGAAGCGTGTTTACTTTAAATTCAGTGCCAGTTACTTTTTCATCATATATCATTAGATCCATATTTTGCAATTAATCAAATCAATCAACTTTATTTGATGTAGGCTCACCCATATCAACATATACATACTCAAGAAATGCGTAATAATAGCTAATTTTTAGTTTAAAATATAAGAGAATTAGAAAGTCAAAATTATTAATGGTAAAATTAGAGTTATTGTTGTAGGTAACCATCGTTCATGTGCTTCCTTCCCGTTCTCAGATTATTGGTATAGTCCCACCATCCGGTTGAGAAAGACATGGAGTCTCACATATGTCGAGGTATCAGCCGATATTCTGCAATAGCGCACCCAAATATTATTATATAACAACATTTTTATTTGCGTATGCTTAATAAAATGACAATGACATTTTGTAATCCGAGAATCCAAACATACCAGTTTCTCACATGTTTTACTATCACGTAGTCGCCAAGGAATTCCACAACTATCGAGATCATGCAAAATGCGATAGCTGCCAAATATATCAAATAGGCTCCTAGCAGCAGCCCACTTTTCAAATCTAGTACTTTCACAGTATCCTGTTTGCGCTGAGCTGTAAATTTTGTCGCCCTCGTCGCCTCAGCGTAATTCAGAGACGCAAGCCCATGTTGAAACCGTGCAAATATACCTGAATGAAGAATGGACTGAAACTTCAGGTGCACCATGTTTTTCTTGTCATACATAAACGGGCCCATTGCCCAAAAATTAGGATGAGAATTGAAAGCATCCTTGCCATAGTACATGTTTTGTGCTGCAAATGAGCTTGGATCCGTTTCCAAAATGTCAACGAATACTTCATCTAGCGATATTTTTTCGTCAACATAAATACTCCCGTTACATTTTTTCAGTTCCGCTTCAAATGGAGAAATGCTTTTGTTAACATTTTTCCAAATAGGAGTAAGCGCTTCAAGAAACAGTGGTAACTTTGTCATAACGTGTACTTTTTGTGACAATTCAAGTCGGCTTAAATTTCCTAATTTATAAGCAATTGCCTCCATGAAAGGGTTGACTTGTCGAATCATGATATACAGTGCATGCCATTTGTCTTGGAGTGATTTGAATTTGGTTGGAATTCTTTTAAGAACAGTTTTTGTGTCTTTCTTTGGATCCAGTGGAACCAAAATATTTACCGATTTCCATGCGCTTTCGTTAATACTTCGAAGCTTCTCCATTGGGAGTGGACTTGTTAAATTGGTCGTAAGCTCTCCACGGTACAAATTAGTAAGAATTAGGCACATGAGAAGAAATATCCCAATGAAGATCCTCATCAGAGGTAATTCGAGTAATTTTTTTGAGAGATTCAGATCCTGTTCTAGCAGAGTTTTGTAAACAAAGAATAGGCCTGAATCACCAGTAGAGTACCAGTATACAACAAAGCAGAGTAAGACGTTCGTTATGAGCATGACTGGTAAAGCTACGCTCCAAAGTAGCACGGGAAATGGCTCAACGAATGCATTAAACACGACATACGTTCTAAGGCCACTACATGTAATAAAGTTGAACCTGGATTTGTCAACCGGGTAGAATTTAGCATAGAAAGGAATTTGCATGCTGCCGGAATGTTTCTCTAAAGCAGGGAAGCCAAGTGGTCTAACATCAACTCGGCCCAAATAAAGTTGTATATGAGAATGAAGGCTTAATCGAAAACGGGATTTATTGAGACTTGAGCTCGAGAGGTTTCTATTTGTAACAAATGCAGATTTTAGCAGAAGTTGTGCAACTTTAGCAAAATAAGCATTTTTGTTTCCATATTTTTCGCCAACCATAAACAACAAACCAGGTTCAATAAATCCAAGGCGGTTGTCCCCAAACCCAGAATAAATATCCAGCGATATGAAACATTTACCGTCAAACAATAAGTCGCTGATTTCCTCTTCGATTGTATGCAAGATCCCTAAACCAATTACTGAATCATTAGTATTCC
>VYYI01001881.1:0-17136 GCA_021029175.1 Bilobella aurantiaca
TTTGATGTATCACAAGTGGAAAATTGCTCCTTTTGCTTTCGCTGCCGTTGCTATTAGTTACTCTTTGTTTACAGGTGCTAATAGTAGTTTTTTTCAATTTTCAACTGAAGAAAAAAAAAAGAAAATCCTGTGACCGCAGTCACAGGTTCAACTAACCAACCGCAACAAATTATGCCAGTTGCGTCAGCAGTCGCAACTGTTCCGCAATCTAATCAAGTTCAACAAGTTTATAATTTAGGTCAAATGAGTGAGGTTCAGTATGAAGCAACTAGAGTAGCTAATGTTTGGGAAATAGACGGTGTTCCTATTTGCCACAATAAATGGGGTCAGCGTTTAGCTATACCTGAAGCCGAATGTAAATTATACGCAAACAATGCAAATATGTTTGCACCGTCCTACAAAGAAATAGCCAAAAGTGTGGCTGTAGGTGAACAAAAACAATCTTCTTCAAACGGTGCTGAAGATAAAAAACAAACTGAAACTAAAGGTGAAAAATCATGATAATCATGCAAGGTATGTTATTTAATAGCTTTCAAGCCAAAGGCTTTAAACAGGACGATGGTAGCGTAAGTCCCCCAAAAAATAAAATCCAGTTAATCATGGATATTGCTGGGGAAAATGGCACAGTTCAAAAAGGCATGGTCGATTTATCAGTTGATGAATTAACTTCCTATACCCCCCTTTTAGGTAAGGAAATTCAAGTTGAAATTGGTGTCTTCTCTGCTGGTAAAAACAATACCATCTTCTTTGTAAAGAAAGGCACGTTGCCAAAGGCTGTAACCCCTGTTTTAAGCGATAAAAATTAGTGCATTATCAAGCTGTGCGAAAAACCGACATGAAACGCACCGCAACGAAGTGAGGAGCGGATTCAGGGCGGTTTTTCTTTTACTTGATACTATGTGATTAAAGTGGCAGATTAAAAAAACAGTTGTAAGCCTTGTGTATCAAGGCTTCCAATGAAAAAAACCCCTAAAAATATTGCAATTTCGGTGATAAAAATGAGTAAAAAAAGGAAAGAAAAAAACCTTGCTGGGGGGCAAGGTTCTTTGGGTGAGATGGCAAATGAAAATGACTATATTTCAACTGCTGTTACTGTGTACGATAGAGTATCAAAATTTTCTGAATTACGCAAGCATACTCAAGATTTTACTAAATATCTTTTTGAATGTGCTGATTTGAATAAAGCCTATGAAACAGGCATTACTTTTGATTTGGCAATGCGTGAACGTCATAAGCGTTATTTAACTTATGCAAATAAGTTAGATGATTGTTCAAGATATTTAAAATTTAGAGATTATTATTTGCGTCAACGAGTTAAGTTAGTGGAAATGTTTAGTTGTCAGCAGTATTTACTATGTCCCTTTTGTGCTTCTGCTCGTGCTACTAAATTAATTCGTTGTTATCATGAAAGGCTTGAATTTATCATGTCACAGCATGGTAAGAAGCGTTATAAAGTTGTCATGATTACATTAACCCCTAAATCTGATTTTGATTTACTGAAAGTTTTTGAGCATTTGCAATATTCTTTACGTTCTTATATTAAAAAACGTAGAGATTATGAAAAGGGTAATGGTGCTTTCTGTGAGTTTTCTAAAATTGATGGTGCTGTTTATTCGATAGAGTTTACATATTCACCTAAACACGGTTATCACCCCCATGTTCACATGATAGCCATTGTTAGCGATTATATTGAAGTAACGATGTTGTCGCAGGAATGGTACGAAATTACAGGCGATTCTATGATTGTTGATGTTCGATTGGTTCGAGCTGTCAAAATCAATGGTAAAAAAGATTATGTTAAGGGTTTTTGTGAGGTCTTTAAATATGCTTTAAAATTTGGTGATTTAGATTATAACCAAATTTGGCATATACATGAAGAATTAAGCAAAAATCGAAAACGTAAACCTAGATTAACAGGCTCTTTCGGTAGTTTTTGGGGTGTTAAAATTCCTGAAAGTGATGTTGATGAAACAGAAGATTTTCTTGAAGATGAAGAATTTTATGAATTGCTTTATCGCTTCTGTAACGGGGTGGGTTATAACTTGTTTGAAGTTCGACATTCGTCCACTGAAGAAATTGAAGAATCTTCTTACAATTTTGATGATTTGAAAAGCGAATTTACAAAATTAACCCTTGAAAATGAAAATCAATAGGAGTATATTTACGCTATGTTACTGGCAATTTACTTATGTGATGAAGTTGTTGATAACGTATGTCAACATTACGTTAAACTTTCAGAAGTTTTAACTGTATCTGACGCAAACGCAATACTAATGTCTATGGTTGGAGTTTGGGCTTTGGCATTTGGTATAAGATTAATTATGAAACTGTTTAACATATAAGGAAAATAATTATGGCTTTATTTCAAAATCGTGCGATGATGTTATCATTTTTAATGCTTGCATTATTAATGATTTCGTCTTTATTTCTTCCATCAATGGCTCATGCCGCTGAAGGTACGGCTATTGATACCGCTGGTATTATGACTTCAATCGGTGGACTTGCTGAACCTGTCAAAACTGTTGGTACTGGAATTTTGGCTATCGCAGCTTTAATTTTTGGCTTTAAGTTGATTAAGCGATTTTTCTAATCATTAATTAATAAATTCTTTCTTAAAAGTTTTGGGGGTGGTTGGAAACAACTGCCCTTTTTTTATTCCAAAGGTGAGAAAATGGACGGCTTTTTATATTTGTTTACTGGTATTGTCGCATTTATGATTATGTTTAAGTGAGAAAACTATGAAATATGGCAAACTGTTTTTACTGTTTTTACTGTCTTTTATCTTTGTTAATACTGCTCAAGCTTATACTTTTGATACGCTTGATTATTCTTCTTTTACTTATTCAAATTCTGCACCAGTTTTTAAAAATGAAGAATCTAGTAAATATTATTCAACCATTGAAGAAGCTTGTAAAGCTATTACCGTGTGGGACGATTCTATTTATAACGGCTATAAAACTGTGTCAACAGGCCAATATGAATGCCTTATTAAAACGAATCTTGGTGATTCTCAAACGCCCGAATGGTGGATACACAGTAACGGTACAGTTACAACAAAAAAACCTTACTTCAGTGGCATGGCTTATTCAGGTCGCACTGACCGTTACCATGCTTCAGAAATTTGTTATGATAATTTCGTTTTTCGGGTAGATGGTGCTGTCCCACAATTAACCGAATCGGGGGCGAATGGTACTATTAATCTTTTTCTTCTTCAAACTTATCCTACAGGCTCATTTTGTACGCTAAAATCTACACAGGTAACGCAATCAACTACTTCATCAACTCCACCTACTGAAGTAAATCCCCCTACTGGTGGCGGTTCTGCTTCAACTCCTGCTTCTACAACTCCCCCTACTGGTGGCGGTAATACTGGTGGCGGTAATACTGGTGGCGGTTATGAAGGTGGTGGCGGTAATACTGGTGGCGGTGGTGCTGGTGCTTGTTATGATGACAACTGGAAAGAAATACCCTGCAAACCTTCTTCTTCAACAGGTTCAACAGATACTCCTGACGATAATTCAAACTCAAGCTATTTAAACGAAATGTGGGACTGGCTCAAAAGTGCTTTCGATGGAATTTCTAACGCTATTGGCAATGCTCTAAAAGCTATTGCAGAAGTATTTACTAGCGTTTTTGGTGGTATTTTTGAACGATTATTTGATTGGTTGGACGGATTTAAAACATGGGCTACTAATTTATTTAATTTAGAAGATTCTGGTACGCTTCCTGAAGTTAATGATATAGATAAAATAAACCAATCAAAAAAATCTGAAACAGAAGTTAGTAATCAGGTTTTGGGAACGTCAAGTTATGACGATTATATTACTAAAACTGAAACTAATTTTAAGTTTAACACTTCAGCTAGTTGCCCCCCTGATATTCAGCTTATGCCAACTATATCGGCTGATATGGTTTTAAGTTATCAACCAATTTGTGACTTTGCTATCAAAGTTAATCCTATTATTGTCGCTTTTGCTTATTTATCAGCAATTTATTTGCTTGTTAAAGTCTAAGGAGTAAACTATGCCAGCTTTCTTAGTAAATCTTTTGCGAGTTTTCGCACCTTATTTTATTTCTAGCTTTATTGCACGAATTATTACAAGTTTTGGCATTTTCTTTTTTAGTTTATCATTTGTCAATGATTTGATTTCTCGTTATTCTTCACGTTTTTTTGATACTTTGCAGAGCGGTTCGGCAAATAGTCTTGTATCAAATTTTATGGTTATTGCTCATTTAATGGGTGTCGATAAAGCTATTTCTATTACTATCGGGGCGATTACTGCTGTTATTGCTATCAAAGGCATGAAAAAAGTTGTTGGTATGGCTTAGATTGCAAATTTTAAAAAATGCTTTGCAAATTCTAAAATATGCAGTATAATGAACGCATACATAAACAAAGGAGCAAATATTATGTATGCCTTAATCTTAGCAAAAAAGAATGTTGTTGTTTCTGTTGGTCGCACTAAAGAAGAATGTCTTGCTTTAGCTAATCACCCTAATAATGTATTAGCTAAAGTTACTGAATATGATGTTCACCCAAAAACCAATGTAATTGATACAGATAAAGAATATTACTATGACATTATGTTTCGTTTTTATATTTGTCATGTTAATCATGATTTTGTCTATGCTTTTACAAAATTAGGCGGTTTTATTCCATTTTATACTGTCCGATTGCCTGATAATCGTTTATTTGCCTATTTTAACGGTAAAGGCTTAAAC
The DNA here is from genome assembly GCA_021029175.1 of Bilobella aurantiaca. Lineage (NCBI taxonomy): Eukaryota > Metazoa > Arthropoda > Collembola > Poduromorpha > Neanuridae > Bilobella > Bilobella aurantiaca. Next base: position 4,723 of record VYYI01001881.1, read on the forward strand.
TTAAATTTTTAAATTTGCATTGCAAAAAAGGGTTTTTATGATTACAATTCAACTCAAGGAGCTTGTTGAAAGCGGTATTATTAAAGATGTTTTTATTTTCAATGACGCTCTTGATAACGGCTTGACGCTTTGTCTTTCTGATGGTTCTAAAATGTTTTTTGTGACTACTCATAGAAACGAAGTGAAAGTTTATAAATCAATCAATTCTTTGCTTTCAGATTATAAGTTTATTTTTGGTAATGAATTTCAACAGTTGAGAATTTTAAAATGATGACATTAATAACAGGTCGTCCCGGCAATGGTAAGACTTTGCTTGCTACTGATAAGTATATTCTTCAAGAATTAGAAGCACAGGTTAAAAAGCTAGCTAAGGGCGAAAGAACGTTTGATTATTTAGTTGGTGAAGAAGTTGTTCAAGATTCTACTAATTTAACGAATGATGAAAAATTAGTATTGAAAAAACAAGTTTATCGTTCATTAGACGTTGAGCGTCCAATATATTCAGATATTAACGGATTGAATATTACTAATGTTCGTCCGATACCTGAAGATAACTATGATTATCGCCAGTTTCCTAAAGGCTCTATTATTATCTATGATGAAGCTCAAAGACGTGATAGTTTTAAAGCTAGTCGCACACAACCTGATGACATTGTAACTTCTTTACAAACGCACAGACATCATGGTTACGATATTATTTTTATCACACAATCACCTAGTTTCTTAAATAAATATGTTAAGGACTTGATTGGTCATCATGTGCATTTGAAATCTTTAGTTAAAGGTCGTTCTTCGGTTGGTTACGAATGGTCTGAATGTCAAGATAACCCTAGTTCCGAATCTGCTAAACGTATCTGTGAGAACAAATTTACTTACTTTTATCCTAAGCGGATTTTTGGTATGTATAATTCAACCGTTGTTGATACTCATAGGCAATCGCTTGTTGCTACTTTGATGTATCACAAGTGGAAAATTGCTCCTTTTGCTTTCGCTGCCGTTGCTATTAGTTACTCTTTGTTTACAGGTGCTAATAGTAGTTTTTTTCAATTTTCAACTGAAGAAAAAAAAAAGAAAATCCTGTGACCGCAGTCACAGGTTCAACTAACCAACCGCAACAAATTATGCCAGTTGCGTCAGCAGTCGCAACTGTTCCGCAATCTAATCAAGTTCAACAAGTTTATAATTTAGGTCAAATGAGTGAGGTTCAGTATGAAGCAACTAGAGTAGCTAATGTTTGGGAAATAGACGGTGTTCCTATTTGCCACAATAAATGGGGTCAGCGTTTAGCTATACCTGAAGCCGAATGTAAATTATACGCAAACAATGCAAATATGTTTGCACCGTCCTACAAAGAAATAGCCAAAAGTGTGGCTGTAGGTGAACAAAAACAATCTTCTTCAAACGGTGCTGAAGATAAAAAACAAACTGAAACTAAAGGTGAAAAATCATGATAATCATGCAAGGTATGTTATTTAATAGCTTTCAAGCCAAAGGCTTTAAACAGGACGATGGTAGCGTAAGTCCCCCAAAAAATAAAATCCAGTTAATCATGGATATTGCTGGGGAAAATGGCACAGTTCAAAAAGGCATGGTCGATTTATCAGTTGATGAATTAACTTCCTATACCCCCCTTTTAGGTAAGGAAATTCAAGTTGAAATTGGTGTCTTCTCTGCTGGTAAAAACAATACCATCTTCTTTGTAAAGAAAGGCACGTTGCCAAAGGCTGTAACCCCTGTTTTAAGCGATAAAAATTAGTGCATTATCAAGCTGTGCGAAAAACCGACATGAAACGCACCGCAACGAAGTGAGGAGCGGATTCAGGGCGGTTTTTCTTTTACTTGATACTATGTGATTAAAGTGGCAGATTAAAAAAACAGTTGTAAGCCTTGTGTATCAAGGCTTCCAATGAAAAAAACCCCTAAAAATATTGCAATTTCGGTGATAAAAATGAGTAAAAAAAGGAAAGAAAAAAACCTTGCTGGGGGGCAAGGTTCTTTGGGTGAGATGGCAAATGAAAATGACTATATTTCAACTGCTGTTACTGTGTACGATAGAGTATCAAAATTTTCTGAATTACGCAAGCATACTCAAGATTTTACTAAATATCTTTTTGAATGTGCTGATTTGAATAAAGCCTATGAAACAGGCATTACTTTTGATTTGGCAATGCGTGAACGTCATAAGCGTTATTTAACTTATGCAAATAAGTTAGATGATTGTTCAAGATATTTAAAATTTAGAGATTATTATTTGCGTCAACGAGTTAAGTTAGTGGAAATGTTTAGTTGTCAGCAGTATTTACTATGTCCCTTTTGTGCTTCTGCTCGTGCTACTAAATTAATTCGTTGTTATCATGAAAGGCTTGAATTTATCATGTCACAGCATGGTAAGAAGCGTTATAAAGTTGTCATGATTACATTAACCCCTAAATCTGATTTTGATTTACTGAAAGTTTTTGAGCATTTGCAATATTCTTTACGTTCTTATATTAAAAAACGTAGAGATTATGAAAAGGGTAATGGTGCTTTCTGTGAGTTTTCTAAAATTGATGGTGCTGTTTATTCGATAGAGTTTACATATTCACCTAAACACGGTTATCACCCCCATGTTCACATGATAGCCATTGTTAGCGATTATATTGAAGTAACGATGTTGTCGCAGGAATGGTACGAAATTACAGGCGATTCTATGATTGTTGATGTTCGATTGGTTCGAGCTGTCAAAATCAATGGTAAAAAAGATTATGTTAAGGGTTTTTGTGAGGTCTTTAAATATGCTTTAAAATTTGGTGATTTAGATTATAACCAAATTTGGCATATACATGAAGAATTAAGCAAAAATCGAAAACGTAAACCTAGATTAACAGGCTCTTTCGGTAGTTTTTGGGGTGTTAAAATTCCTGAAAGTGATGTTGATGAAACAGAAGATTTTCTTGAAGATGAAGAATTTTATGAATTGCTTTATCGCTTCTGTAACGGGGTGGGTTATAACTTGTTTGAAGTTCGACATTCGTCCACTGAAGAAATTGAAGAATCTTCTTACAATTTTGATGATTTGAAAAGCGAATTTACAAAATTAACCCTTGAAAATGAAAATCAATAGGAGTATATTTACGCTATGTTACTGGCAATTTACTTATGTGATGAAGTTGTTGATAACGTATGTCAACATTACGTTAAACTTTCAGAAGTTTTAACTGTATCTGACGCAAACGCAATACTAATGTCTATGGTTGGAGTTTGGGCTTTGGCATTTGGTATAAGATTAATTATGAAACTGTTTAACATATAAGGAAAATAATTATGGCTTTATTTCAAAATCGTGCGATGATGTTATCATTTTTAATGCTTGCATTATTAATGATTTCGTCTTTATTTCTTCCATCAATGGCTCATGCCGCTGAAGGTACGGCTATTGATACCGCTGGTATTATGACTTCAATCGGTGGACTTGCTGAACCTGTCAAAACTGTTGGTACTGGAATTTTGGCTATCGCAGCTTTAATTTTTGGCTTTAAGTTGATTAAGCGATTTTTCTAATCATTAATTAATAAATTCTTTCTTAAAAGTTTTGGGGGTGGTTGGAAACAACTGCCCTTTTTTTATTCCAAAGGTGAGAAAATGGACGGCTTTTTATATTTGTTTACTGGTATTGTCGCATTTATGATTATGTTTAAGTGAGAAAACTATGAAATATGGCAAACTGTTTTTACTGTTTTTACTGTCTTTTATCTTTGTTAATACTGCTCAAGCTTATACTTTTGATACGCTTGATTATTCTTCTTTTACTTATTCAAATTCTGCACCAGTTTTTAAAAATGAAGAATCTAGTAAATATTATTCAACCATTGAAGAAGCTTGTAAAGCTATTACCGTGTGGGACGATTCTATTTATAACGGCTATAAAACTGTGTCAACAGGCCAATATGAATGCCTTATTAAAACGAATCTTGGTGATTCTCAAACGCCCGAATGGTGGATACACAGTAACGGTACAGTTACAACAAAAAAACCTTACTTCAGTGGCATGGCTTATTCAGGTCGCACTGACCGTTACCATGCTTCAGAAATTTGTTATGATAATTTCGTTTTTCGGGTAGATGGTGCTGTCCCACAATTAACCGAATCGGGGGCGAATGGTACTATTAATCTTTTTCTTCTTCAAACTTATCCTACAGGCTCATTTTGTACGCTAAAATCTACACAGGTAACGCAATCAACTACTTCATCAACTCCACCTACTGAAGTAAATCCCCCTACTGGTGGCGGTTCTGCTTCAACTCCTGCTTCTACAACTCCCCCTACTGGTGGCGGTAATACTGGTGGCGGTAATACTGGTGGCGGTTATGAAGGTGGTGGCGGTAATACTGGTGGCGGTGGTGCTGGTGCTTGTTATGATGACAACTGGAAAGAAATACCCTGCAAACCTTCTTCTTCAACAGGTTCAACAGATACTCCTGACGATAATTCAAACTCAAGCTATTTAAACGAAATGTGGGACTGGCTCAAAAGTGCTTTCGATGGAATTTCTAACGCTATTGGCAATGCTCTAAAAGCTATTGCAGAAGTATTTACTAGCGTTTTTGGTGGTATTTTTGAACGATTATTTGATTGGTTGGACGGATTTAAAACATGGGCTACTAATTTATTTAATTTAGAAGATTCTGGTACGCTTCCTGAAGTTAATGATATAGATAAAATAAACCAATCAAAAAAATCTGAAACAGAAGTTAGTAATCAGGTTTTGGGAACGTCAAGTTATGACGATTATATTACTAAAACTGAAACTAATTTTAAGTTTAACACTTCAGCTAGTTGCCCCCCTGATATTCAGCTTATGCCAACTATATCGGCTGATATGGTTTTAAGTTATCAACCAATTTGTGACTTTGCTATCAAAGTTAATCCTATTATTGTCGCTTTTGCTTATTTATCAGCAATTTATTTGCTTGTTAAAGTCTAAGGAGTAAACTATGCCAGCTTTCTTAGTAAATCTTTTGCGAGTTTTCGCACCTTATTTTATTTCTAGCTTTATTGCACGAATTATTACAAGTTTTGGCATTTTCTTTTTTAGTTTATCATTTGTCAATGATTTGATTTCTCGTTATTCTTCACGTTTTTTTGATACTTTGCAGAGCGGTTCGGCAAATAGTCTTGTATCAAATTTTATGGTTATTGCTCATTTAATGGGTGTCGATAAAGCTATTTCTATTACTATCGGGGCGATTACTGCTGTTATTGCTATCAAAGGCATGAAAAAAGTTGTTGGTATGGCTTAGATTGCAAATTTTAAAAAATGCTTTGCAAATTCTAAAATATGCAGTATAATGAACGCATACATAAACAAAGGAGCAAATATTATGTATGCCTTAATCTTAGCAAAAAAGAATGTTGTTGTTTCTGTTGGTCGCACTAAAGAAGAATGTCTTGCTTTAGCTAATCACCCTAATAATGTATTAGCTAAAGTTACTGAATATGATGTTCACCCAAAAACCAATGTAATTGATACAGATAAAGAATATTACTATGACATTATGTTTCGTTTTTATATTTGTCATGTTAATCATGATTTTGTCTATGCTTTTACAAAATTAGGCGGTTTTATTCCATTTTATACTGTCCGATTGCCTGATAATCGTTTATTTGCCTATTTTAACGGTAAAGGCTTAAACTTAAATTTTTAAATTTGCATTGCAAAAAAGGGTTTTTATGATTACAATTCAACTCAAGGAGCTTGTTGAAAGCGGTATTATTAAAGATGTTTTTATTTTCAATGACGCTCTTGATAACGGCTTGACGCTTTGTCTTTCTGATGGTTCTAAAATGTTTTTTGTGACTACTCATAGAAACGAAGTGAAAGTTTATAAATCAATCAATTCTTTGCTTTCAGATTATAAGTTTATTTTTGGTAATGAATTTCAACAGTTGAGAATTTTAAAATGATGACATTAATAACAGGTCGTCCCGGCAATGGTAAGACTTTGCTTGCTACTGATAAGTATATTCTTCAAGAATTAGAAGCACAGGTTAAAAAGCTAGCTAAGGGCGAAAGAACGTTTGATTATTTAGTTGGTGAAGAAGTTGTTCAAGATTCTACTAATTTAACGAATGATGAAAAATTAGTATTGAAAAAACAAGTTTATCGTTCATTAGACGTTGAGCGTCCAATATATTCAGATATTAACGGATTGAATATTACTAATGTTCGTCCGATACCTGAAGATAACTATGATTATCGCCAGTTTCCTAAAGGCTCTATTATTATCTATGATGAAGCTCAAAGACGTGATAGTTTTAAAGCTAGTCGCACACAACCTGATGACATTGTAACTTCTTTACAAACGCACAGACATCATGGTTACGATATTATTTTTATCACACAATCACCTAGTTTCTTAAATAAATATGTTAAGGACTTGATTGGTCATCATGTGCATTTGAAATCTTTAGTTAAAGGTCGTTCTTCGGTTGGTTACGAATGGTCTGAATGTCAAGATAACCCTAGTTCCGAATCTGCTAAACGTATCTGTGAGAACAAATTTACTTACTTTTATCCTAAGCGGATTTTTGGTATGTATAATTCAACCGTTGTTGATACTCATAGGCAATCGCTTGTTGCTACTTTGATGTATCACAAGTGGAAAATTGCTCCTTTTGCTTTCGCTGCCGTTGCTATTAGTTACTCTTTGTTTACAGGTGCTAATAGTAGTTTTTTTCAATTTTCAACTGAAGAAAAAAAAAAGAAAATCCTGTGACCGCAGTCACAGGTTCAACTAACCAACCGCAACAAATTATGCCAGTTGCGTCAGCAGTCGCAACTGTTCCGCAATCTAATCAAGTTCAACAAGTTTATAATTTAGGTCAAATGAGTGAGGTTCAGTATGAAGCAACTAGAGTAGCTAATGTTTGGGAAATAGACGGTGTTCCTATTTGCCACAATAAATGGGGTCAGCGTTTAGCTATACCTGAAGCCGAATGTAAATTATACGCAAACAATGCAAATATGTTTGCACCGTCCTACAAAGAAATAGCCAAAAGTGTGGCTGTAGGTGAACAAAAACAATCTTCTTCAAACGGTGCTGAAGATAAAAAACAAACTGAAACTAAAGGTGAAAAATCATGATAATCATGCAAGGTATGTTATTTAATAGCTTTCAAGCCAAAGGCTTTAAACAGGACGATGGTAGCGTAAGTCCCCCAAAAAATAAAATCCAGTTAATCATGGATATTGCTGGGGAAAATGGCACAGTTCAAAAAGGCATGGTCGATTTATCAGTTGATGAATTAACTTCCTATACCCCCCTTTTAGGTAAGGAAATTCAAGTTGAAATTGGTGTCTTCTCTGCTGGTAAAAACAATACCATCTTCTTTGTAAAGAAAGGCACGTTGCCAAAGGCTGTAACCCCTGTTTTAAGCGATAAAAATTAGTGCATTATCAAGCTGTGCGAAAAACCGACATGAAACGCACCGCAACGAAGTGAGGAGCGGATTCAGGGCGGTTTTTCTTTTACTTGATACTATGTGATTAAAGTGGCAGATTAAAAAAACAGTTGTAAGCCTTGTGTATCAAGGCTTCCAATGAAAAAAACCCCTAAAAATATTGCAATTTCGGTGATAAAAATGAGTAAAAAAAGGAAAGAAAAAAACCTTGCTGGGGGGCAAGGTTCTTTGGGTGAGATGGCAAATGAAAATGACTATATTTCAACTGCTGTTACTGTGTACGATAGAGTATCAAAATTTTCTGAATTACGCAAGCATACTCAAGATTTTACTAAATATCTTTTTGAATGTGCTGATTTGAATAAAGCCTATGAAACAGGCATTACTTTTGATTTGGCAATGCGTGAACGTCATAAGCGTTATTTAACTTATGCAAATAAGTTAGATGATTGTTCAAGATATTTAAAATTTAGAGATTATTATTTGCGTCAACGAGTTAAGTTAGTGGAAATGTTTAGTTGTCAGCAGTATTTACTATGTCCCTTTTGTGCTTCTGCTCGTGCTACTAAATTAATTCGTTGTTATCATGAAAGGCTTGAATTTATCATGTCACAGCATGGTAAGAAGCGTTATAAAGTTGTCATGATTACATTAACCCCTAAATCTGATTTTGATTTACTGAAAGTTTTTGAGCATTTGCAATATTCTTTACGTTCTTATATTAAAAAACGTAGAGATTATGAAAAGGGTAATGGTGCTTTCTGTGAGTTTTCTAAAATTGATGGTGCTGTTTATTCGATAGAGTTTACATATTCACCTAAACACGGTTATCACCCCCATGTTCACATGATAGCCATTGTTAGCGATTATATTGAAGTAACGATGTTGTCGCAGGAATGGTACGAAATTACAGGCGATTCTATGATTGTTGATGTTCGATTGGTTCGAGCTGTCAAAATCAATGGTAAAAAAGATTATGTTAAGGGTTTTTGTGAGGTCTTTAAATATGCTTTAAAATTTGGTGATTTAGATTATAACCAAATTTGGCATATACATGAAGAATTAAGCAAAAATCGAAAACGTAAACCTAGATTAACAGGCTCTTTCGGTAGTTTTTGGGGTGTTAAAATTCCTGAAAGTGATGTTGATGAAACAGAAGATTTTCTTGAAGATGAAGAATTTTATGAATTGCTTTATCGCTTCTGTAACGGGGTGGGTTATAACTTGTTTGAAGTTCGACATTCGTCCACTGAAGAAATTGAAGAATCTTCTTACAATTTTGATGATTTGAAAAGCGAATTTACAAAATTAACCCTTGAAAATGAAAATCAATAGGAGTATATTTACGCTATGTTACTGGCAATTTACTTATGTGATGAAGTTGTTGATAACGTATGTCAACATTACGTTAAACTTTCAGAAGTTTTAACTGTATCTGACGCAAACGCAATACTAATGTCTATGGTTGGAGTTTGGGCTTTGGCATTTGGTATAAGATTAATTATGAAACTGTTTAACATATAAGGAAAATAATTATGGCTTTATTTCAAAATCGTGCGATGATGTTATCATTTTTAATGCTTGCATTATTAATGATTTCGTCTTTATTTCTTCCATCAATGGCTCATGCCGCTGAAGGTACGGCTATTGATACCGCTGGTATTATGACTTCAATCGGTGGACTTGCTGAACCTGTCAAAACTGTTGGTACTGGAATTTTGGCTATCGCAGCTTTAATTTTTGGCTTTAAGTTGATTAAGCGATTTTTCTAATCATTAATTAATAAATTCTTTCTTAAAAGTTTTGGGGGTGGTTGGAAACAACTGCCCTTTTTTTATTCCAAAGGTGAGAAAATGGACGGCTTTTTATATTTGTTTACTGGTATTGTCGCATTTATGATTATGTTTAAGTGAGAAAACTATGAAATATGGCAAACTGTTTTTACTGTTTTTACTGTCTTTTATCTTTGTTAATACTGCTCAAGCTTATACTTTTGATACGCTTGATTATTCTTCTTTTACTTATTCAAATTCTGCACCAGTTTTTAAAAATGAAGAATCTAGTAAATATTATTCAACCATTGAAGAAGCTTGTAAAGCTATTACCGTGTGGGACGATTCTATTTATAACGGCTATAAAACTGTGTCAACAGGCCAATATGAATGCCTTATTAAAACGAATCTTGGTGATTCTCAAACGCCCGAATGGTGGATACACAGTAACGGTACAGTTACAACAAAAAAACCTTACTTCAGTGGCATGGCTTATTCAGGTCGCACTGACCGTTACCATGCTTCAGAAATTTGTTATGATAATTTCGTTTTTCGGGTAGATGGTGCTGTCCCACAATTAACCGAATCGGGGGCGAATGGTACTATTAATCTTTTTCTTCTTCAAACTTATCCTACAGGCTCATTTTGTACGCTAAAATCTACACAGGTAACGCAATCAACTACTTCATCAACTCCACCTACTGAAGTAAATCCCCCTACTGGTGGCGGTTCTGCTTCAACTCCTGCTTCTACAACTCCCCCTACTGGTGGCGGTAATACTGGTGGCGGTAATACTGGTGGCGGTTATGAAGGTGGTGGCGGTAATACTGGTGGCGGTGGTGCTGGTGCTTGTTATGATGACAACTGGAAAGAAATACCCTGCAAACCTTCTTCTTCAACAGGTTCAACAGATACTCCTGACGATAATTCAAACTCAAGCTATTTAAACGAAATGTGGGACTGGCTCAAAAGTGCTTTCGATGGAATTTCTAACGCTATTGGCAATGCTCTAAAAGCTATTGCAGAAGTATTTACTAGCGTTTTTGGTGGTATTTTTGAACGATTATTTGATTGGTTGGACGGATTTAAAACATGGGCTACTAATTTATTTAATTTAGAAGATTCTGGTACGCTTCCTGAAGTTAATGATATAGATAAAATAAACCAATCAAAAAAATCTGAAACAGAAGTTAGTAATCAGGTTTTGGGAACGTCAAGTTATGACGATTATATTACTAAAACTGAAACTAATTTTAAGTTTAACACTTCAGCTAGTTGCCCCCCTGATATTCAGCTTATGCCAACTATATCGGCTGATATGGTTTTAAGTTATCAACCAATTTGTGACTTTGCTATCAAAGTTAATCCTATTATTGTCGCTTTTGCTTATTTATCAGCAATTTATTTGCTTGTTAAAGTCTAAGGAGTAAACTATGCCAGCTTTCTTAGTAAATCTTTTGCGAGTTTTCGCACCTTATTTTATTTCTAGCTTTATTGCACGAATTATTACAAGTTTTGGCATTTTCTTTTTTAGTTTATCATTTGTCAATGATTTGATTTCTCGTTATTCTTCACGTTTTTTTGATACTTTGCAGAGCGGTTCGGCAAATAGTCTTGTATCAAATTTTATGGTTATTGCTCATTTAATGGGTGTCGATAAAGCTATTTCTATTACTATCGGGGCGATTACTGCTGTTATTGCTATCAAAGGCATGAAAAAAGTTGTTGGTATGGCTTAGATTGCAAATTTTAAAAAATGCTTTGCAAATTCTAAAATATGCAGTATAATGAACGCATACATAAACAAAGGAGCAAATATTATGTATGCCTTAATCTTAGCAAAAAAGAATGTTGTTGTTTCTGTTGGTCGCACTAAAGAAGAATGTCTTGCTTTAGCTAATCACCCTAATAATGTATTAGCTAAAGTTACTGAATATGATGTTCACCCAAAAACCAATGTAATTGATACAGATAAAGAATATTACTATGACATTATGTTTCGTTTTTATATTTGTCATGTTAATCATGATTTTGTCTATGCTTTTACAAAATTAGGCGGTTTTATTCCATTTTATACTGTCCGATTGCCTGATAATCGTTTATTTGCCTATTTTAACGGTAAAGGCTTAAACTTAAATTTTTAAATTTGCATTGCAAAAAAGGGTTTTTATGATTACAATTCAACTCAAGGAGCTTGTTGAAAGCGGTATTATTAAAGATGTTTTTATTTTCAATGACGCTCTTGATAACGGCTTGACGCTTTGTCTTTCTGATGGTTCTAAAATGTTTTTTGTGACTACTCATAGAAACGAAGTGAAAGTTTATAAATCAATCAATTCTTTGCTTTCAGATTATAAGTTTATTTTTGGTAATGAATTTCAACAGTTGAGAATTTTAAAATGATGACATTAATAACAGGTCGTCCCGGCAATGGTAAGACTTTGCTTGCTACTGATAAGTATATTCTTCAAGAATTAGAAGCACAGGTTAAAAAGCTAGCTAAGGGCGAAAGAACGTTTGATTATTTAGTTGGTGAAGAAGTTGTTCAAGATTCTACTAATTTAACGAATGATGAAAAATTAGTATTGAAAAAACAAGTTTATCGTTCATTAGACGTTGAGCGTCCAATATATTCAGATATTAACGGATTGAATATTACTAATGTTCGTCCGATACCTGAAGATAACTATGATTATCGCCAGTTTCCTAAAGGCTCTATTATTATCTATGATGAAGCTCAAAGACGTGATAGTTTTAAAGCTAGTCGCACACAACCTGATGACATTGTAACTTCTTTACAAACGCACAGACATCATGGTTACGATATTATTTTTATCACACAATCACCTAGTTTCTTAAATAAATATGTTAAGGACTTGATTGGTCATCATGTGCATTTGAAATCTTTAGTTAAAGGTCGTTCTTCGGTTGGTTACGAATGGTCTGAATGTCAAGATAACCCTAGTTCCGAATCTGCTAAACGTATCTGTGAGAACAAATTTACTTACTTTTATCCTAAGCGGATTTTTGGTATGTATAATTCAACCGTTGTTGATACTCATAGGCAATCGCTTGTTGCTACTTTGATGTATCACAAGTGGAAAATTGCTCCTTTTGCTTTCGCTGCCGTTGCTATTAGTTACTCTTTGTTTACAGGTGCTAATAGTAGTTTTTTTCAATTTTCAACTGAAGAAAAAAAAAA
>VYYI01001882.1:0-17128 GCA_021029175.1 Bilobella aurantiaca
AGGTCGCTCGTGTCAACTGTCTTCGGTCGTAAAGCAGAAGCCATTGGAGATGCCCAAACCGCTCGATGAAGTCGTTCGCAGTCAGCAGTACGATTGGAGCAGTAGGGCCGACCCGCCGCCACCGTACGAAGCACACTGTGTGTGCGACGCCGGAAGTACGTGTCAAAGGGTCACGGTGGGCCAACAACTGGAATTGTTCCGGAGCCTCGCTCCGAAGTCGTCCTCTCGCGCTACTGGAATAGCTGCCACCGGCGGAGCATTTGGAGTAATTGAACAACTTTTACTCTTAGCCGTTGCAATTAAGTTAACTAATTAATTAAATATAGAGCTTGGTCGTTTCCATTATTTCATATTCGAAGATTTATATTTTTATTGAAAATGACACAAAAAGATATAATTTGATTATCTACACATTTTTAGTACTTGCGAAATAAATTAAAATGGCAAACTGTTTAAATGTTTAATTTGAGAGCGATTGTCCAATCTTTAGCATGCGTATTTCCAGCGATTTTGGAGACAAAAAAAAACTGCGCTGAAAACAGTGTTTTAGAGACCAGTTATTCCAAAGACTTTGACTCTGCTAAGCGGAATGAGTCCCTTGCGCTGATGAAGTACTGTAAAGTAATTGGCCAGAATTCGCTTGCTGTCGTTCTGGAAGATTGTCTTTGTCTTGGAAGGGTCACAATTTGTACTTTCACTTGGTTCCTTAATTTCCGTTACGATCTTGGCACAACCCTATAATTCAATTTATGCTAATTAGGCAAAGGTTAAATTTAAAAACGTTTAGAAAGATTTTTTTTGAAAGTAATGATAAAAAGATTTGTTTTAAAACTATATGGCTTAAATGAGTGTCTTACATTGAAAACTAAGTTCTAGAGTAGGTAATATTAGGCATACGAAGCGGACGGTAGATGACTATGGCTAGGAAGTCTTGAGCTCGGAAAGTAGGCACAGTGCCTCTTGAAATCGTTGTTAGGGAAAATAGACGAGGGCCTGATAGGAGGCGGAGCTACAGCCGTCTTGACGCTGAAAGCGCTTCGAGGCAGAAGGGCAGTCAGAATGAACCAGAAGAGAAGTCGGGTCGTTTGCCAAAAGACTTGAACACTCCCCAAAACCATCAGAGCAAACCATACCAGCCACCATAACTACGTAAACGAAAAACAGATTTTTTTAGAAATGTACATTCCGAAAGGAAGCCATGCGCTATAGACATTTTGGAAAACATTTTTTAAAGTTTACCTTTGACCTATTCTTAATTCCGACGGTGACCTCGGCCGAGTCACAGAGAGCGTTCTCGTCGAAGTTGGACCCAAGGGCCTCATCAGGAATCCTCTCGGGCAGTTTGAGTTTTCGATGAATCGCTGAGCTAGAAATCGCTGGCACTCTAGCAGGGGAGTCGTCGAAAACTTTGTCGTACTTTTCGATCCCGAAGTCTTTGGCGAGTGACGAGTCTTCGTCGACGACACTCTTCGAAAGGCCGTTTTTCAGCTCCTCCCCACCGCGCTTCAAGTGGATCTTCTTGAGAATACTGTTGGTTCCGAAGAAGTAGTCGAGGAAGCCCGGCTCAAAGGCTGACTCCGCCCCCGGGGCATGGATTGGAGAATAATTGGGATTGTCAATGGAACTGAGGCTGGAACTTTCGGCTGAAAGCGATTCGCTGGCTCGGGCGAGTTCAAATTCTAGCGACGAGTAGTCGTCATTCTCGTACTCAATGGAATTGACTAAGTTGAGAACATTGATTTCCATGGCACAGCGCTTACATATGTGCTCCTTTCCGCCGTGCTCCTCGGGCGAAAGGCTATGTCTAGGTTTGGACGGAGTAGACGCCGTGGACACCGTGGCGGGAACGGAGGTGTCTGATGGCTGGTTGACGGTGCTGGATACCCGAGTGGCAGCATTCGTCGGCCCGATCTCGAACAGCTCCTTCCGTAGTACGTTAATTTCTTCTTGTTTCTGTAAACTAACGTCGGAGAGCTGTTGTTGAAGATTGGAATTTTCCTAAAACAAAATCAGCGTTTCCAGCCCCAGATAGAAAATAGGAAGAATGCAACCAATCAGAAAGCTCTAATTACCTGGACAAGAATCCTTAATTGCGATTCCAGCTGCATAATTTTATCACTTTCCTTCTTCTTCGCTTGAATTAGCTCTTCAACCCGTCCTTCCAGCGTCTGAATGAATTCATTCTCTGAAGTTTTGAGGTCTGGACTATTGGAATGTGAGTGGGAGGAGTCAAATTCGTCGTACGGGGAAGGGGTGAAGTCCCTACAAGAGTTAAGGTTAATTTATGCTTCCAGCGATTCAGCGCTATAGCTCACCTTAAATCCTGGAGACTTTGAGCCCGCTTCCTAAACGCACCGCCGTATATGACTTCCTCTTCGGAGGAGTCTGAGCTTCCAGTGTAGCTGAAGTAGTCCGTTCCATGAGAGTACTTGCCCTGATGAAAACGTTTTTTACTCGCATCTCGTATCGTTTCCAGCGTTCCACTCAATTCTTCGCATTTCCTCTCCAGGTAGTCAATATTCTCACACATGCTGTACAAGAAAAATGATTTTAGATGTAATTTGGAAAGTATTTTTACCTGTGAGTTTCCACTAATTAGATTTTTACCTCAGAATTCGCTTCTTGTCGAACTCACTCTTTTGCACTAATTGCTGATTCGTTCGCTCCAAATCATACAGGGAAGTTTCGAGTTGCTCGTAAAATTTAGAACGATTCAAATTCTCTTCCTTCATCGTTCCAACTTGCTTTGTGAGGAACTGAAAAGTAAATTGAAGATTTAGCATAATTTCAACGCCATTCACAAACATATTAAATAAAAACTGAGTAAATTTTAAAAGGTCGACCAAGAAAATTTCACATGTTAACTCAACAGGCGTTTAACTACTTCGCCAATGGAACTCTAGTTTTTGGTACTTTTGGCGATTACATAAAAGAATATTAAAAGCTATTCGACAAAACTCAACCTTAGCTTTGAATTTTTTTAATCAAGTTTTTTATTTAACTTTTTCGAAAATTTTGTTTAAATTACATTTACACTAATTGTTTCCTAAATACGTTGCAAATTAAATTTACCGTATTGAATTAAGGCACTTGGAGAAGTACTGAACGCCCATTTTAAAAAGAGCTGAAATCCCGTTTCCTTATGGTTTGAATTTCATAATTACTATTACAAAGCCAATATTTTTTTTTGCACTATTTTGATTTCGTGTCAGCTTTACACTCCAGCCCGCCTGAATACTATTACTCCATTGCGATGAGTACCATAAGCATCTGGCTATAGGTTCATAGCATTGGCTATGAGTTCATAGCAGTGACTATGGATTCATAGCACGTAAATTCCAATCCTACGCACGAGCATGCACCGAAAAGGAAATGCGCTCAAAAATACTTTTATAAGTGCCCAGCCCTCAGGCCCTAATGCGGAAAAAGACGCAGATCAAGGCTAAAGTTAAGCCTCCTAATGACCTATTCCTTCCGCATTACTCAATTGATTAACGCTAAGAAAACAGCTCAAAAATTAGTACAGTTAAATTTACTCAAAAAGATTTTAAGCCTCTTAACTAGGTACATGGTACTCTCAAGCCGCTAATTTCCTGCGGCTTTTTATTACTTTTTTCCTTGTAATTTAATCCATTTACGATTTTACTGCAGATGCCTAGGGCTCCACTTTTGCAAATTGAAAAAAAAAATTGCAATTTACAATAAAATTTTTGCAAACTGCAAAATCCTGACCTGCCCTAACCCCCTTTGCATGTGTATCCTTAGCCGTGAGGTCACGATTGCTATCAAAGGCCTAATTTAGGTAGTAAAAGTGCCAATTTCATAGCATTTTCGCAAGCCATTAGGAAACTGCACTCGAGTAAATTGCTGGAACATAACGATGCACTTTTGGTGGTTCTGCGAAAAGTCGTAAATTTTTTTTCCAAAACCTTCTCTATTTTTTTTTTAGAAAACTTAAGGTCTAAAAAGTTACAAATTGCAATTTGCAACAGAGAAAGTTTGAATATCAAATTTTGAAACAATACCGGAAGGGAAATTGAACATGAACATAACTGAAACAATGCACAAGTTTTTATTACATGTACTTTATGCCTTCGTGTAACGGAGCTTGTACACATTTTTTAACCTACAATGCTTGTATTCAAAAAAAATTATTGCATGCTGAAATTTTAGAAAACATTTCATCCATGCATCTTAATGAAGAAAAAAAGCGCCTTGAAGTTTTTGTTGTTCAATAATGGTGATGCACAACAAAATATAGGCAAGTTTTTGTATATATATGTAAATTTACCCAGACGTAATGTAATAATCCAAAGTGAGTCGGTAGAGCATTATCATTGGTAAATTCAAAGGCCAATTATATCGTTAGGCCTCTTGCTAAGGACCCCCCTTCATCACGTGAGGTTGAAAAAATTTCGTTAAATTACTATGATTACTGAAAAGTACGTCAATCGAAAAGCCACTGCTTTCTGAACTTGTTGAATTAAAAATTTTACTGCTAAAAAGATCCCAAATAATTAAGAAGAAAAAACTTGTTTTCTCCATTAAGCAAAGGAGAAAAGTATGGGATTTTTTTTTCTTTTTTTTTTCGTTCTTAAGAATTGTAATACTTTCCAAAGAATTACAGACGTTTTTTTTTAAAGATCTGGCAACAACAAGGACGTAGTAATCCTGTTTCATTCTGAATAGCCCGTGGCTTAAATTAAAAAAAAAATCTAATTTATAAATCAACAAAATTAGACGCACCTCCCTTACGCCTCTCAAATAACTACCTTTTGCTTTCACTCGTAATTTACAAGGGAAGGACTCAGAAAGTAAAAGTTTTGTTTTTAATTTTAAATAATTGCTACTTTGAACGACAAAAGGTTTTTGCGATGTAGCAATTCCGTTTTTGCAAGATGGGAAGGCTAGGTCATAATTTACAGCCGCTGTAGATTTATAACGAAAGGGTAAATTAAGGGTTACAATCGTGATTGCTTGTCAATTGTTTAAAAATTCAAGACGATCAATTAGCGTCCAATTTGACAATTTTATTTAGGAAAAACGATTATGTTGAAAAGCTTGTCTTTCAAACCCCAATTTGAAAAATGTGCTTTTAACGAAGATTTTTTGAAAAGTGTAATTTAAGCGGTTTCAAGTTGAGTAAAGAACACTTAAAAATTTCAAAATTTTCGATTAAAATAATCAACGACTAATTGAAGGGATGATTTTACCTCAATCTCTTGCGCTTGATCATCAATCATGATTTGATGTGATTTTACTTCATTTTCAAGTTCTTCATTCCGTTCCAACAAGCTTCGGCCAAGTTCCGCTGCCAAGTGGAGATCTGAAAATTAAAAAAAAAACATCAGAATTTAAACAGAAGGAATTAATTGTAATTAATAATTAATTGATAATTAATAATTGTACAATTATTGTACAATTTAGAAAACTGGTTTGAGTAGCTAAACATTTTTTTTTAATTTTTACACGCTTGCGTCGTTATTTAAAATCAAATTGGAAATCCTGAACAAACATTTTCGATTCGCACGGGATCATAAATCCTGATTAGTTTAGGTTAAGGCATAAATTAATACGGAAATGGGTGGGGTATAAAATTACAGCCTGTAATTGGATCACCAGAAATGATTGTGCGATCCAATCAGATTTATCAGAATCTGTTGCAAGTGACAGGTGAGAGACAGGCTCTGCCATCATCCGTCCCCTTGACATGGACTCTCCTCGATTGACCTCTGACCTGAACTCCCTAATTTTGAGACTGACCTTTGACATGTGTGAATGAGTCTCTGCTAATCAGTGGGAATGGTCTCATTTTCCCAGGAACGTCCATTACGCAGGGTCGAAGCGTGGGACAGGTGAGGGGCCCTTAATGACTTTCCTTTCTTCAATAAATCAATCACAATCACACGCTATAATCATGACAAAGTCTTTCTCCTTTTTTCAATTCATCAAAATGTGAAAGTAAAGATTTTTCTAAATCTTAATCGCACGCAATCACAAGCACAGGATGTTCGATTCTTCCAAGATTTTTGATCTTCTCAATTGACAGGCAGGTCGTGCTCGTCCCACTAATTTTTCCAATTGACTCCCACTAATCCAAATGATCTTTTCAATTCAAAATCACACTTTCAAAATTTCACAAGTATTGAATCCAGGTGTGGGATTTAGATTGTAACAAAAGGGGCTCTGTGAAAAATTTCCAAAAAAAAAAGTTTCTCCCCTCTTCTTGTTCTAAAAATATTCTCCCTCTGCTCCTTTCCGCGGCGATGAATCTGATCTGCGATGAATCTGAACTGCGATGAATTTGTGAGCACTTTATCTTCCAAAAACTACAATCTTATTTAGCCTATATCTTCTAATGACCCTTGTCCGTGCCTGTCCGTCCGTTGAGGAACTATTGACCACTGACCACAAGACGTCTTACTTTGGTCCACACTATCACAGACCATTAAAAATGAGAAGCCGTTGACTTGAAAACTTAAAAAAAAATTTTTAGAACGCAGCAGCAGCTGTAATTTCAATATGACCCCTTGACTTTGAACGATTTTCGACTACCTGGGCCCCTTTTGTCCCCAATTCCTGGCAACTGGCGTGAGTCATGGGGCCCTTAAGGGACACAAGAAATTCTTCACAATGAGCCCAAAAGTGAGACTGGGAACAGTAGAGAACAGCTCCTCTGCCTGCTAAATGCTCTCGCTTTAGAAGGACAATGGGCAGTGCTTTCGATCGACGTTTTTGTTTATAATGACCCTTTAGTTAAGGGAATTTTTATTATTCTTCATCATCATGTAAGAATTAAAGAAAAAACGATGTGAATATAGGGTTCTGGATTTACGCAAGAGTCGACAAGAAGGTAAAGGCTAATGTCAAATTATTACATAACTAGCCCAACTAATCATTAAAGAACCATTCCCTGGGAGGTAACCATAACACAAAAAGTTGTTCTTTTGGGCTGTTAAAACGCTGCGCACGACACTTAAGCATAATGAAAATGGCCAGAGCACACACCGCGGCGGTGGCGGTGGGCCTTTTATTTGCTCTGATGGGTCATTGTCCCCGAATGCTGTTCTAAGTGGGGTGGGAAATTAAGCAATTTGGCATAAATTATCTCACGCAGAGCCTGTTTTAAGGACGTCCTGCTTTTTTTTTCATTCAAAATGAGAGCAATGGCCTGGAATGAATTAAGATGATTTTAAGATGATTAATTAACGGTTAATGAGCGTTAAGTTCAGGAAGGATTAGGGCGACAAAGTGACGCTGAATGGTGAAGATGAGCCCTTTACCTGCGCGTCTCAATTATCTTGAACACTTAAGCCCAAAAAAAGTGCAAAAAAGGCTTCATAGGATTTGCAATTTTCCTCCATTGAGCTTTTTTGCATAACAATTACTCAACGTGATGCTCGAATCAAAACGACTTTTAGTATTTTTGTTGCAGAAAGCCAGATCACCTTGAACTTATATTCCTCAATGATAGATATTCAGAAGTGGTAGGTAACATTGGGAAACTGCAATTAGATGTGTCAGACGGGCCCTTAATAACCTAATTGGGCTGTGTTTGCACCCTATTTTAAGGGTACCCCCACTTAAGGGCTCCACCACCAACAATATCGAGAAAACATCGCTGATTAACGTGACCGATTAATCGTTCTCACTCTCACTTTCACCACCAACAGCCCCCACACTCTCGCAGTTACACAATTGTTTTTTCATGTTAGAGATGCGTGCTGATGATCTTTTGACTTTAACGACCCTTGAACCATTATTCAATTTATATGAGATCGAGATCCCTTAAAGTACCCCCACCCTCTTTACAATTCCAAAAATTACGCCAAGTCAGCCAAGCGCTTCACAACGATTTCCACGACAAAGGATGAACCTGAGTAAGTGATTTTGCACAAAATTTCGGGAGAGTTAATCTTATACTACGGGACTAAAACAATGGTTTTTGGAAATAAAATTTTGCACTTTCATCCGACGACGATGACGGAAGTAGAAGAAAGCTGAAATTGAAATCGCTGCTGATGTGGTGAGAAGCTGTTGAAATTGTTTTCAAGATTTGTACGGAAAAAAAAGCGACGTTCCACTTGAAGATTGAAGATCATGAATTTTTTTTTCGTTTAAACAAAAGCCGACAGTGCTTACATCATTCGGCAATAATAATTTTCGCTGAATCACTAAAGCTTAAATAAAGAGCGTCTTTTATCTTTACACAAATTCGTTGATGTAAGAAGAAAAAAAAAGCGAGAAAAAATTTAAGCTGTTCTTCCTGCTGTAGATCTCGTAGAGATTTGCTTCCAGACCTTAAATGCCTTGTAATTGCTCAAGATTTCCATCGTATCTTTAAAGGTCATTTAGTTGTCAGCCATTTAAACAAATAAAGGCTTTCCAGTAGCAGCAGCGTCACCAAATCTTGACTAACTTGATTAGTCGTCCTTGATTTTATTTTCTGACGAAGATAAAGTGCTATTGAAGAAGATTTTTTTGAAGATGAGATGACATGCTGTTTATCACGGCAAAAAGTGTTTAATTGGCAAATATCATTCGAATGCAGGTAAAAAATTAATTGCCATAGGTTTGAAATGCCTAGTTAAGATCTGCTTTCAAGAGCCCTTAAAATAGATAGTGTACGAGAGGTGGAAGAAAGAGTCAATTAATGTTACTAATTAACAATGATCAAAAAAGTAGGAAAAGTTAATTGCTAATTAACATCAAAAATTGTTAAACTTTTTGAGAGGCAGATGTAGGACTTTAAGCATCTCTCTCACTCGATCATCAACGAGGCAAAAACCTCCCCTTAACTTTATTTTTTTACGGAATCAGAACTTTTTTTGACGTAAACTTTTGGGGGATTTTGGCAGAGAAAAAGTAACAAAATTCTACTTACCTCAACTGCCAACATTTATGGGGCAGATCGAAATGTTGAATTGTAATTAATTAGGAGAGAAAAAAAATACCTGTCTCAACCCCCCCCCCCCTTAGGTTTGCTAATTGATATTAAGGAGGGGGCTCCTATTACGACCAATGGTGTTTCCCAAGTCGCCTCAAATGAATGAGAGCGTTGCCTTTTACTACGATTTTAAGGCATGACCCCTTGGAGCGGAAATACGAGCCCATTAATCCCAATAACTTTATTTGGATTGCACTGTAGTAAACAAGAGCAACTTTTCCTTTAGAAAATGAAATGAAAAAAGAGAGTATCAATCAATCCTTTTTGAAATACAAACGAAAAAAAAAACATTACTGTCACCTTAAGGCATGACTTGGTGTAGTCAAAAGAAAAACGCCGAAAATGAAGGTAACCCAACCTTCAAGACGATTCGTTTCCTACTTCGTGTTTTGTTCTAAACGCTGAATATTAATTGCTCCTTAAACAAAAGTGGTGTGGCTGTTTACGCTTTAGCGGATTGTTTAGCTTTGACAATTAAAAAGTCTCTCTATCATCATTTCCTTGAAACTATTTTCAAACGGTTCGTGCTCAAGTGTCATACTCAAACTGACGAGGGACGTTTATAGGCTAAACGAATCCTGAAACGCTTGAAATTAGGATAACAATTAAGAATACGACACTGAAAACAACCGCTCATGGGTATACACCAAAGGGTTAAGCTAAAAAAAATCCCCCAAAAGTCCTAAAAATATTGAACAAAATTGGGCTAAGTTTCGAAGCTAGATCAGTGGTACTAGCTTTAAAGCTAAATTTTTTAGCTAAATCTTATAATGGGTGAGGATAAAAACCCAAATGTTTTGGCAGATTTAGGTTATCATCCTATTTTCCAACCTAACGAAAAACAGCAGATTTGCTCAAATGCGTGTCTATCTTTTTGTATTTCTACGTTTTTCGACCAACAAGATGCCCTACAGCACTACAATGATTTTGTTGAAGGCACTTAAAAATTGATCCTTGTTAGCCTTCTTCCTCTCATCTTGATTTTGATTCATTAGGAAGGAAAGTTTGTGAATTGAAAGTTGGGAAGATGTAAGAGGCTTTAGATTTAATTCATAATTGTAACCCTCTCTCTGCAAATTAAAAGTGAGTTAAAGTGGATAATTGAAACCCGGTCTTAAAGGGAGTAGTCCTTGGAGCTCCTGGCCTAGAACCCCCTAAAATGGCTCCCATCAATTAAAGGACAAAGATTCAAGTGTTGACAGAGCAATGAAAAGTCAATGAAAAAGGAGCCAATGTTAAAGTGTCAATGCAAAGTCTACGCTAAAAGGAAGTGGGACGGAGATGAGGTAAGAGGATGCTCAATGACCACCGAATCAAAATCAATTAGATGATCTTGGCAACCTTCAGAATCTACCTACTCCGGCGGGCAGGTGAAAAAATTGATGACCTAAAGGTGTCCCAGTATGGAGTCACGACAGGGTCAATTACTAATTTAAATTACATCAATATCACAAATAATAACCCTGGCCAAAAATAAAGGGTCAATTTGGGTCAATTTGCTATTTTAACTATTAAAACAGATTCAAGCAGAAGTAATTCTGCAAAAATCAAGCGTCAGATTAGGGTCTTTTAGTAAAGCCGAAATCCCAGAGTCTCCTAAACTAAAGGGTAAGATTAGGGTCATTATAGGGTCAACTCCTTATTAATATTTTGTGGATGCCCGTTTCATAAAGCCATCGCCATTTTTTTTTGTTAAATATGCGAAGGTGCTTTCTTAGATGAACAAACTTGTGTTACATGCAAAATACACAACACATGTATTTATTGTAAAAAAAATCTCACCTGTTTCACTACCTTCCATTTTCAATTTTTGCGAATCGCTTCAGTTTTTTTTTACTTTTCAAAATTCTAATTTAACTAACTTGAAAACTTAATTGAACGGTCCAGCCAAGAGACTCGTAGAACACGAAATGAGAGTCAATAAATCGCTTATATAAACTTCGGACGCTTAAACACGGTGTCAGTTTGCAAAAAAAAATGCGACTTCCAAAGAAATTGGCAATGAATGAGTAGCGTCTTGTGGGAGGCCGTTCGCATTTGCAATTTTAGACCTTCTACAACCGCCTATTTTTATAATCATACGCAAATTAAATCAAAGAGTTCTATTTTAGCAGTTGCCAATTTTTTTTTCTCATGCGTAAGGTTCTTCACCCCGCATCTAATTACTGTTGTTTCAGTCTACGCAAAAGTATTTGTAAAAAAAATGAAATCAAAAGTTCATTTGCTAAAAAAATTACCGCAAAGGGGAAGGTAGTAAAGCTATTTACAAACAATTTGCAAATTACTTTCAATTTACCTTCGATTCACAAATCACAAGCCATTTATCACTTGTGACAAAAGAGAGCTTTTGAATGGAGGATAAAGTAAAAGTTATTTATGTTGTTTGTATTTACACAAATTGGTTAAACTAATTGTGTACATCGCCATTTTTCAAAGAAATAACTGCAAAACTTGTAATAAAAATTATTAGCAAATTTTTGGCAAATTGAAACAGCCTTGTTACACTCGCAGAGCAATAAGCCCCCATAATTAAGGGAGGAAGATGTCAAACGAATTACAACAATTACATCCCAAAAAATGCTAATGAGAAAGTCAGCGTCAGCGTTTTACAATAACAGTATTGTAAAGCGCGCAGTGCAGAAGGGCCCCTGCTCCCTGTCAACGTGTCATCATTAACAAGACAGTGGGACCTAACGGTGTCATTCCCCAAATTGACACCGCGTAAGTGGGTGTGGCAATGGCCAAATAATAAAAAACCCGTTATGCGATGAAAAAAAATATGAGACTGCAAAAAGTGTTGCCAGAAATTGATACTTACCGTCGGATGTCCAATTGTTGGAGTCTTCATTCAGCATTGTCCATTCAACCACGAACTCTTGATGAGATGCCATGTCACATGTTTAGAGGGCCCTTCGTCATCGTATCCATAGTTCTCAAAATATATGCCAAGTACCCACGAGGACCAATTTGAAATTTTTGGCAATTGTTGAACTGTTTCCCACGGATCACACTTTACAAGTTAATCAACACTAATTTGGAAGAGCGTCATTTGCATCCCTCAGCCCTTTTGAATAAGCTGACTTTAATTTTCTCTTCACCGAAAAGGGAAAAGGCATTTCGTCCAGTGAAAAGGGTACCTTAAGTGCCCACGGTAATTGGGCCACGAATCCAGGTCATTGAGGTGACGGAAAGAGATTACCTTAAGTGCTTCTTTCCGAAAACTTTCTTCAGGTTCCGGTAGAAGGTGAACCTTGAATTCGGATCAGAGACTGCTGCAGTAGTTTAAGGGCCCCCTTTGAAATCTGTGGTCCTGCGGTCCTTTGATGCAATAAATTATTTGTGTATGACTTTCACTTTCTAAACCGCAGAGACGCGTCTACCAGCAGCGAGCAGACGAGAAAATTGCGGACTTAAAATAGGACATTTTCATGTGATTTAGAGTGATGAAGATCATATCAGGGAACGCAACGGCAAAGCATGTCAAGGGTACTTTTTTCTTTATCAATGACAGATGATCAGTGGCCCTTTGTTTCTGAGAAAGTGGTCACTTCGTGCGGTTCGTTAGGAAGGGACTTGGCCACAGGGGAACTACAAATCCTTCCGGAAGACTTCCCCCTGCCACTTGCGACCTCCGACTGACACTTAAGGGAGGGCGAGAGGATCTCGAGTAAACGTTTGAGGCCGATTTCACTGAAGATAGCGGATACAATGACAAAGGATCTCACACTTGATGACCTGAAATTAATTAATTAAGAAAAGGGTTACAGGTAAAAAATTAGACGGAATATATCAATTTCGTGACACGCACACTTTTACGCACAAAGGAACACGACACGGCACAAAAAGCGTTTAAAAAAAAAACAGACGCGTTCTCTCGTTCTCAAATGCACTTTTTTTTTCATCGAAAAACTCGATTGACCCCTCCTTAACACATTTTTTTTGTAACGCACACACTTTAATTTTCATTCCAAAATCCACACCAAATTTTTTTGTTGAAAAAATTCCGGAATATACTTTGACTACTAGAATTTATTTCCTGAAGCAGTTTATAATTTCCAGTTTCCAATTTCCGTGAAGCAAGAAAAGCAACTTGTTTCTAGAAGCTCATTTCCAGGAAATATCAATCAACACAATTTTCAAGGAAGTCAACTGTTGTAAAAAAAAAATAAGTACAGACTACGACTCGAAACGGAAATTAGTGCTAACCACCAAACGTTAGTCATTAACAAAATTTACACAGTTTTTTTCAGGGTACACACGATCTTGACCCTTAATCACACAAGCTGACATGTTCCCAGGGCTCCGAAGAGCCCTGCATAATTCTCCCAAGAAAAAGTACTTTTCAAAATCCTGTTATGCAATGAACATTATCCGAAAGAAAGAGCCGCCGTCGAAGCACAAAGAATTTAGGCTTTTGTTGTAATTTCATAGCCAGAAACAATTGAACAAAAAAAATTGTGAGGAATTTAAGTATGCGATAGGTAACGGATAGATGCCTGCTGAACGATTTTTTTATCGAGACCCCACATGCCGGATACAGGATAGGATATTAAGTGATATCGAAAAGTTTTGCAATTCAATTAATACCAAAAAGGACTTAAAATTAAACTTAAGCCTCAAACACACCTTTATTACGTAACACAAAAATTTTACGGCATAACGTTTTTTGTGTGTGTTTTGCAAACGGCACCCGCTCTTCCGTTTGAAATCGGTTTTTTACCTTTGAAGCATGTGACTAATGACACTTCAATCACATTTTTCTATTGTGTGACGCTATCGTAAAAAAAAACGCTAATGTGGTGGGCTTTGCCAGCGCTTCATGGACGAGTAGGCATTATTTTATAGTCAATTAGTTAAAATACTACAATGCAATTACCGAAAAAATACTTGGTGTGACACTGACAATGAGATAAGAAAAGAAGATAAACGAGTCATTACATTCACGGCTCACCTCACCACTATCGTACTCGTTTTAAAAATTAATGTCAATAATTGAATTAATGCTTTTCCCATTGTTTCGTGTGAAAATTAAAATAAAGCGGTCGTGCAAGACCTCAATTAAACGCATTAAAATAAAAATTAGCTTACCAATTTCCTATGCTTATATCCAAAAAAGAACTGTTCAATTTCCAGCTTAGGATACACTTGGAGTTAGAAATTAGAAATCCTTAAGATCGGCGAAACAAAAGCAAAAAGTCAAATAATTTTTTTAGAGCACTGGATATGGCCTCGTTGTGTCGTGGACAGGCGATGACGAGTGTTGTCGATTACGACTGTGTCCCAAAATTCCAGGTTCTTGTCCAGGAGGTAGGTGAGGTAATAGCTGGTAATCGAGTTAATTAGAGTTGCATTGGAGATTGGAGCTGAAGCCGTGGTGTGTCGTGCTACCTGTTGAGAATGCAACTACCGACTCATCTCGGTTCTCAACAATTCTCAATGCAAACAGCACAAGAAACGTCCCTGCTCTGCAGGCTATTTCACAGCATCCCTGATCCCAGTAAGAGCAACAATCTGAATCACCTATAAAAATTTCCCATTAAGCAGCCCTCAAGATCCCTCTACCTGTGTCGGTGGTGGTGGTGCATGGTCCTGCTCTAATGCTCTCTTCTGTTTACTCATGCAAGGAATGCATTTGTTCACAATCTAGAACCATTCCTGTTCATGACAGGAATATATTAAAGCTTACGCATTGTATCTGCCACTGGTACATGCCTGGTTTCCCAAATGCACGCCTGATTTCTTTAATTTTAAATGGAATGTAATTAACTGAGCGATTGATAAATGAACGTTTATTAAATGTAAGTGATTGTTTCTTAACGGGCTAGAAAAATGTTCAAAATGTATATTGCTGTAGTCCAGTTGTACGGGTTTTTAAACTTCATTATAAAAGTACAAAGACAAGGGTAGTTAACTTATTTGTTTAATTTAATTGAAAATGTTGTCGATTCAGCTGAACATTTGGAAATGAATTGTAAGAAATGCTCACGGACTTTGAAAATAAGAAATAACACATTTTTGGACTCATTTACTTCTGTAGCAAGGTCCTCGAAATGCCTGAGTCTCGGTGTTGAAGATGTTACTGTAAAAAAAAACAACAACAATATAATTACAATTACATAAATAAAAATGATTTAATTAATGATTCTAAATAAATCTGAATGAATATAGTGATGTAATTTTAAGGATTTGGTTGAGGTTTTGAATAGTATATTAGTATCCAACCCTTCTTATCAAAATGCCTCGATATGCTACATCTACTCGATCCATAATTTTTACGCTAATGACGATTAGTGCCATTATACCAAATATCTAAAAATCTAAATATCTAAAGGTATCTAAAGTATTTAACTTTGACCCTGACCTCATGCAACTTTTGATCCAGGTGTCGGTGGTAGATTTGGATTCAAAGGATAGCATGACCCGACCGAATCCATGTCACATCAGTGGATTCAAAAAACAAATTTAAAGTAAGAGTGGTTACTACCCCCAAAAAATTAAATTTTTGAAATGTCAGGCACTTATGTGGAGTCTTACGATAAAAATAAGGTTACACAATAAGTCCAAGTCCACCCACAGGTAACTTTCAACGTTAGTTTTAACAAGTTTGTGAAGAAACGAAAATTTCTTCACAAATACGAAAATCCTTTTAGTAATATTTTAAAGTTACTTCGTTGTAGTTTCTTTGTAATCCAGAAATAGGACGAGAACGAGAAGTAAGATTGTGACAAACCTTTGAAATTTGGCAGTTTAAAATCCGAAAAATAAAGGATACAATCTTCATCGTGGTTCCATAATCCTGAAAAATGAATCGATTTTTCTATCACTCCAGCAGTTTCGCCGTATCCAAAAGAGAGGCCCACTTTGTCTGTAAAACGATTTAGAGCTTCTGAGCACTCCACCTTCTTCTCCAGAACTTCACGTGTGTATACTATTGCAGTAAACATAAGTTACATTACAATCTTGAAAATGTACTTTTAGCCTATGAAAGTACTTTAGCTTTTCGGTACAGTACCTAACGCCGTTTTGGCTGAGGCCAAGTCCGTTTTCGCCGTTTGAACCTCCCTTACGTGACGAGCTTTGACCTGTACCAATTGATGAGCCACACCCTCTACGTCCTTCGATACCCTCTCGTTGGCAAGTCGCAAAGCACGCAATCGTTCTCGCTTCTTCTGAATTTGGCTTGGAAGGGTCAACTGTCCTGGCACGGGTACTTGCATGATGCTGGAGTCCAAAATAGACATCGGACTACCAAAGTGATCTGAATTCTGGATACCGTGATTACACACCACCTTAACTTGACCTTTGACCTCTTGAATAATCGATTTAAAAACAAGAGAGCACTGCAAAATACAAAATGAAGTCGGTTGACATTTGATGCAGGGATTTGTTGTGACGTTTGAATTTGGCGATAATTTTTCCCGCGTATTTTTATCTCTGTCCCTTTGTTGTGCACCGCAGCTGCCTCAAAAGCAGGCAGCTGCTCTATTTTTTTGGTTTATTTTTTATATGTATTTTTTGTGTATAAATTGATCGTCTTTCTTCCTTAAGGTACAAACACACCGAACACGCATCAGCAGTTTTTGCTGCTGATGCGAGTTGCCACAACTTTCTGCGTGTTGTGTGTTGTTTGAACACACCAGAGTTTTTTTTAGAAAAAGCAACTAGCAGAAAAGTTGTGAGCAGACGCAACACAGTTGTGGCAGAAAGCTGCAACTTCGGTGTAGCTGAGACACCTTGATGTGAAGCGGGAAATTTGTTTGTTTCAAATTGTAATTTGAAACTTAAAATGTAAGTGTTGTGAATTTGTTTTTTTTTTATTCAATCAGTGACTGACATAAAATGGGTAAGTGGTCTAATTAATAAGGTAGTTTATCCACTTATTAATTAAAGAAGCGTGACTGGGTCGACCCAAATTAACATTATCTTGTTCTAAACAGCATCATCGAGTCACTGCGGAAACTGTGGACAGACCAGTCATTTCCGGCAACAGTGTCACCTTCCGAAGGCCCCGACATTGGAAAACTGGCATGCTGCGAAAGCAAATGTCCGGGAAAAGTTGAGGGCTTCATGGATTGACAGGAGACAGTAGCAGAAGGACGGTGAAACGATTGCTGTAAGTAAATATCTTCACTTGTGTCGACACAATGCATGCTTAAACAATGTTCTAATTATCCTATTGTA